>JAJPUD010026175.1:603-16789 GCA_023553655.1 Myrmecobius fasciatus
GAATTGGAATGGTTGAGAAAGTATAGAGATACTGTCAGAATTCCAGAAGGAAGCAAAAAGGATTAGAAAGATAAGAAAATATGAAGAGTAAGGGTGAAGGGTAAGGATAGTTAGGGCTGTGTTGTAAAAGCACAGCACATACTGTTCAAGCCACACTTGCAAGGCTGGGGCCTAGAGATTAAAGGGCCTCTCAGAGAATTCTTCTGGGAGCCACTGTGGTCCCCAATTACTTGAGAAATTTTGCTCACTTAACAAAAGGAATTTTCCAAACAACACTAACTCATAAATCATTGCAACTACATGGCACCCACTTGGCTAAACTTTACAAACACACGGAGAGTAACACCCTCATTGAAATTCAATCATTTAACTCTTTGAAGGCTTCTCATTCACATGAACTTTTGCAGCCCTCAAAGGCAAAGATAATGGAGAGAGCACTCTGAAATCTTAACAAAGACTTAGCTTGCTGACTTTTTTTCTCCCTGTGGACATACAAAAATATCAGCCATGTTCTTTGTGTGTGGTCTCTGTTTTCACAAGGAATAAGTAGACTGTTGTTAACATTTTTGCTTGCAGTCTCAGAATTCATAGTTATGCTATAAATTGTGGGATCTCTACATATAGGCAGATTTCCTCTAGGCAACTTCTTGAAATTGAATTTGGACACATGGGTTTGAATCCTAGATGGCAAAAACTACTCTGAGGTTCTAAGAGTAAACTGCAAGTAACCACTCCTAAAACTATAGCTCATGAGCCCCCATCCCTCAGCACCAGTGTGTTTACTATTATAGATGGCTAGTTGGCACAATTAGCTCTTAGCAAAAGCTTTTACTAACATGGCAGAGTCAAGTCAAATCAACAAATATGTATTAAGTATCTTCTACTACCATGTTTTATGCTAATCAACAGGGACACAAAAAAAGGTAAAAAAAGACAGTCTGTTCTCAAGGAACTCACAGAAATGAGGGAGATGACATGCAAACAACTATGCACAGACACATTATATATAGAATAAATTGGAGATGATCCCAGAGGAAAGGTGCTAAAGTTAAAAAAAAAAAAAAAAGAAAGACCAGGAAAGACTTCTTGAAAAAGATGGAGTTTTAGCTGAGATTTGAAGAAATCCAAGAAGTGAAGATGAAGAGGGAAAGAATCCCAGGTATGAGGAACAATTAGGGAAAATATCTCGAGTTGAGAGATAGAATGTTACATTCTGGGAACCTTAAGGAGGCTAGGGTCACTCACTTGATCATAGAGTATGTAGAGAATAAAGCAGAAAAGATTATAAGGGTAGGAAGGGGCTAAAATATCTAGGGCTTTAAAAATCCTCAAATAGAGGATTTAATATAAGATCCTGGAGGTAATATGGAGACTTTGGAGCTTATTGAATTGGGGAAATTGGAGGTTTATTGAATAGGAGGGGAAATGGGATGACATGAGCAGACCTGAGCTTTATGAAGATCAATTTAACAACTGTGTCGAGGATGGACTGGGCAGCCAGGTGGTACAATGGTTGGAGCACTGGACTTGGAATAGGAAGAGTCATCTTCATGAGTTCATGTCTCAAACATTCACTAGCTGGTCAAGTCATTTAACCCTCTGCCTCAGTTCTTCATCTGTAAAATGAGCTGGAAAAGGAAACCTCAAATAGGGTCATGAAGAGTTGAATATGATTGAAATGATTCAACCACCACAACAATAACCACAAGAAGAGGATGTATCAGAGCAGGAAAAAACTTGAGTCCAAGAGACCAACCAAAATACTGTTGTTGTAGTTCAGGAATGAGGTGGCACCTGCACCAGGGGAGTGCTGCTTCAGAGGAAAGAAGAGGGCAGATCTGAGAGACGTTATCAAGGTAGAAATAATGGATTTGACAACTGCATAGATATTGGGGGAGAGGGAGATTGGAGATTTTGGATTTGAGGATTACACCTGAAATGCAACCCTGGGTAACAGAGGATGGTGGGTCTTTTGCTAGTATCAGGGAAATAAGGAAGAAGGGAGGGTTTGGGGAGGGAAATAATGAATTAAGTTTAAAGTATGTTGAGTTTAAGATATCTATATTGAGAGGTGCATTCAGCACTTGGAGGTGTGAGACTAGAAGTCAACTGAGAGATTAGGGTTAGACAAATAGATCTAAAAATCATCTTCATAAAGAAAATAAATTAATCTATGAGAGCAACAAGGAAAATAGTAAAAGATAAGAGGGTTCAGGAAAGAGACTTGGAGGATATCCATGGTTAGCAGACTCAATTTGGATGTAAATCTCTCAAATTCTCATGTTCTGTCTTAGTCATGTCTGACTCTTTGTGACCCCATTTGGGGTTTTCTTAACAAAGATACTGCTATTTCCTTCTGCAGATCATTTTGCAGATGAGGAAACTGAGGCAAAAAGAGTTAAATAACTTTCCTAGGGTCACACAACTTGTTTGTGAGACAAGATTTGAATTTAGGAAGAGAAATCTTTCTAATTCCAAGTCCAGAGCAGTCATTCAGGAAGAAGCAGAACCAAGAAAGAGTAGTATAAATGAAAACCTAGAGAGAAAAAAATATTTAGGAGGGTGATCAACAGTATAAAAGATTTAAGAGAAGACAAGAATTCAGAAGGATAAAAATAGTAGCAATGAAACTCTTCCACATCACCCTCAACCAGAGGCAGACTCTCCCATAAACCCAGTGTCCATAAAAAGAGAAGGCACCAAGCATTACCCACAAATCTGGTACTAGAGAACCTGTGGAATTTCCTGTGGAATTTTGGTTTAGCTTTTCTGAGTCTAGGTTGGACAGGCCTCCACAATTCAATTCTCAATTGCCAGCCTTCTTCCCCCTAGGCTCCTCCTGTCATCCTCTTCCTGCTTCCAATTCCTGGAAGCTTTTTCCATCCTTAAGCAACTATCTTTTTGTGTCCTCATCTATTTGGAGTGAGTGTTTCTGGTCCCTTAACTGGGCTTTGAAATTTCTCAAACTGACTAGTAGGTCCTCTGCCAGATTCCATAGTCAATAGATTTTCTCCTCTCCCCTTCCCCTCAAGAAGTGAAGAGCTTGTTTCTTCTTTGACTACTTGTTCCTGCCTCCACTGCTTCTGATTGACTGGACTATACTTTTCAAAGGTCACTCAGGGATGATGCCAATTATTCTTCTTCCAATGATATTGGTCCTAGCAGCTAGGTGGCACAGAGACTAGAGTGCTGGGCCCGAAGTCAGGAAAACCCTGAGTTCAAATCTGATCTTAGATACAAATTGTGTGACTCTGGCCAAGTTACTTATCTTTCTGCCTCAGTTTCCTCATTTGTAAAAATGAACTGGAGAAGAAAATGGCAAACCATTCTAGGGATATTGGCCCTTTTTGACTCAACCAGGAACTTGTTTGTATTTCATAAAGGTATCACCAGGCCATGGCAGCATTTTTATAATTAGTTTAATACCTTAAAAGCCTGTTTCTGTGTAGGTCTTGGGTTTTCAACAATCAGGCCCTTTATACTAAGAACTATTGTATTTGAGGTTTGTCTTAATTTCCTTCTCTCAATCCTTCTTCAGTCTGGGCTGCTTTAAACCAAGACCAAACATGTATATTCTCTGATTATTTCTCTGGCAATCTTTCAAATGGTGCCTTTAGGGAAGGCCCTTATATAGTTGAATATACTCCAAAGATTTTAGGGGAATTTCTCTCGCTACTACATGCACTCAATTGGCTGTGGGCCTTGTACACAGAGGAAGTTTATACTATGCTTAGCATAGTGCTCCTGACACAGAATAAATGCTTAACAAATATGCTAGTTCATTTGGCTTGAGTAAAATATCACTTTGTTAAACCACAAGGGACTTCTGTCTGGGGTCCACTATCTGTTTTTTCTTCCCAAGCTCTATACATACTTCTACACCTTCCTGATGTGATGGACTATCTGAAAGCATCATGATGCTATTCAAAGAGCTTCACAATACTTGGGTTTAAGCCCCAGCTCTGCCACTGACTGGTTGTGTCATCTCAGGAAAATCATTTAGCCAAGACTTAGTTTACTCATTTATAAAACAGACAGTGCTAAGTAATATCTAAGTTTCCTATTAGCTCTAATAGTCTACAATTTTGTCTTTCAAATTGACTCATAGGGGGCGGAGCCAAGATGGCAGAGTGAAAAGGTGACTCTCTGCCTCTCCTCCGATCTTATCCCAAATCAACAATAAAATAAGCCTCTAAACTGATCTTCAAGTCAACGAACTCAGAAATATTTGGACACTACTTGCAGTTATCTCTGAAAAACTTCACATCAGGTTTGTCTAACTCGGACAGAGGGATAAACAGAGGACTCCGGTGTCAGAGGACTCCGTTGTAGGCTGGAAGTGAAGGTGGGACTCAGCTCAGCTCATCGTGGCAGAAACTCCAAACTCCAAACTCCAAACACCTGGAGTTTATCTGAGGCACTTGGGACACTCTGCCCTGATTGGGGGCAGGTGTTCTGGCAGACTTGCCTTGTTTAAGGAGTAATTTGGACTTAGTCCTAGCCCCGACCGGCCCAGCACCTTAAGTTAATTCGCCGAAGTGCCCCAGGGCAAAGATCTTCAGCCGCCGTTTCAGCCGCCATTTTTTTCCCCTACCTTAAAGAGATATCCACGCTGTCTAAAAAAAAAATGAAGAAGCAAAAGAGAGCTCTCACCATAGACAGCTTTTATCAAGACAAAGAAGCCATGACCCCAGATCCTGAGGTTCCTTTAGACAAAATACAAGAAGAAGGTATTAAAGACCATCACTGGTCCCCGTTTCAAAAGGCCTTTCTGGAAGATTGCATAAAGAACCTCAAAAGAGAGCTGAAGGATAAATGGGAAAATAAACTGAAATCAGTGCAAGAAGGATATGATGCCCTGCAAAAGAGATATGAAAAAGACACCAATTTATTGAAAAATAAAATTAGTAAAGTGGAAAAAGAGTGCAATGATCAAATTGACTCATAAACCTTTCATAAAAGGCTAAAGACAGCACTAGTTTGAGAGCCAGAACAGGGACAAGTTCCCAAGTGATGACTGGACAAAGATACAATGCATTGGAGCAGTGTAGATTAGGAAATGGTTATCAGTTTTCTTGTTTCTAATATGATGGGCTGTCCTTGGCCTAAGTAAGAATGCCATTTCATGTTGTGTAAGGATAATTTATTTTTTATTTAAGGTGCTTTCAAGTTTGTCAAGTCTGTGGATAGCTGGGAAGTTTGCTCTATAATAATTTAGGAATGTATTTTATTGTTAATCTCTCCTTCTAAACCTCATCTCCAAGGAACAAAGGGAAAAAAGTAGGGGTGGATAGAGATGAATACAATAATAATTGACTTTCCTTTACAGGTGCTTGTTGAAAATAAAGGCTAAAAAGGGATTTAGATGCAGCTAGGGGGAGAATTTTTAACCAAACAAGGGATAGAAGAGATCACAAAAGATAAAATAAATAAAAATTTGGATTACATGAAGTTAAAAGGCTGTTTCATGAGTAAATTAATGTAGCCAGGATAAGAAGGGAAATTCAGTTGAGAAATATTTCTATCAAGTATCTCTCTTAAGGGTTTAATATCCAAGATATGTAGGGAATTAACACACATATATAAGACCTAGAATCATTCCCCAGTGGATGATTGGTCAAAAGACATGAATAAATTGTTCACAAAATAAGAATTGAAAACTACTAACAATTCTATGAAAGATTGCTCCAAATCACTAGTATTAAGAAAAATGAATATCAAAACAACTCTGAGGTTTCATCTCTCATCTAACAAATTGACAACAATAAGAAATGATAAAAATATTTAATACTGGAACTGCTATACACAGAAACATCTGGTAGGGCTATGAATTAGCCCAAACATTCTGAAAAACAATTTGGAATTATGTCTAAAGAAGGAATGAAAATGTACATATTCTTTGACCCAGAGATTCTGCTGCTAGACTTCTTTTTCCCCAGAGAAGAAAGATGGAAAGAAAACTTCCATATATTACCAAAAAAATTATAGAACTTTTTTGCAGTCACAATAAATCAGAAACAACTTAGATGCAGTGATCAGAGAAAAACAAATCATGGCAATGAATATAATTGAATTTCTGTGCCATGAGAAGTGTAAATATGAAAAATTCAAAAAAAGTGGGAAGGTATAAATGAACTGGTACAGAGTGAAATATCTATAAAGAATAAAATTACATATATTGTTAGTATAATAATATAAATGGAGAGAGCAACAAAAGCAAAAATGAGAAATGTATGTAATGACCAAGCTTGGTCCTGAACAAGATTTGTGATAATGTGCCTCCTTCCCTGTTTTGCAGATACAAGGAATTTTGTTGTTGCTGTTGTTCAGTTGCTTCTCTCATGTCTGATTTTTTGAGACTCAAGTTGGGTTTTTTGGGCAAAGATACTAGAGTGGCTTTTGCCATTTCCTTCTTCAGCTTATTTTACAGATATAGAAACTGAGGCAAACAGGGTTAAGTGACTTGCCTAGGATCACACAATAGCAAGTAACTAACTGATGCCAGATTTGAACTCAGGAAGATGTCTTCTTGATTTCAGACATGTTACTTTATCCAATATGCCATTAGCTGCTGTAGACATGGTATTACAAGTGTGGTATATTCCATATGCTCTCAGGCACAGTTGACATGTTGTTTTTTTTCTTTACTTTTAAAAATCACTTTTTAAGAGAAGGCTGCTGGGTAGAGGCAAGTAGATGGTTCATTGAATAGAGCCTCATGTTCTAGAATCAGGAAGACCTAAACTCAAATATGGCTCAGATACTTACAAGTTGTGTGACCCTGGGCAAGTCACTTAATCCTGTTTGCCTCAGTTTCTTCATCTGTAAAATGAGTTGGAGAAGGAAATGGCAAACTACTTCAGTATCTTTGCTAAGAAAACACCAAAAAGGAATGCCAAATAAAGAAGGAATGAAAATGTCCATGCTCCTTGCCCTAGAGATTCTGCTGCTAGGGTTCTTCTCCACAGAAGAGAAAAATGGAAAGAAAACTTCCATATATTACCAAAAATCCATAGTGCTTTTTATAGTAGTAAAGAATTGGAAACAACATAGGTACACAGTGATCAGAGAAAAACAAAACTAATCATGGCATCTAATATAATTAAATATTACTATGCCATGAGAAATGTAAAATATGAAAAAAAATTTAAATATGTGGATGGTATAAATGAACTGGTACAGATTGGAACTAAAACGACTGGCTTAACAACAAGAAACTGGATAGGGAAGAGGGGAGATACATTTGGAAGTGAATGTGATATAAAAGCAGAGATATCAATAAAACTAAAAAGGAGGCAGCATGGTACAAGGAAAAAAGTACTGACTCTAGTCAGAGGCTTTAGGTTCAAATTCTGTCTTTGGTGTTTTCTCTGCTTGTGACTTTATACATGTCCCCCAGCTTCAGTTTCTATTTGTAAGTTCCCTTTCAGCTCTTAATCAATAAATCATGAGATTGGGGCATTGGCTGATACTATGATTCAAAAGCAAAAGTGATTTAAGAACAATTACTAAGCTTGAGTCAAAGCCATAATAAACGGAAATGAATTACATCATTTGTATGTAACATAACCTTCAGGAAGAGGATTTCCCCATCCTCATTCTAGCACCTACTTCTTCCCCTGGCTTTTTTCTCTCCCTGACAAATTCCAATGCAAATCAGCTGGCAGGTTTGTCAGTGACTCCAGGCCCTTTAGCAGAAAATGATTGCAATTTTAATGGGGTAAAGACAGCCACTTATCTAGTAAAGGCCTGAATAGGCTAGGAATTATCGGGAATATTTAGGACTATTTAGAAAAAGAGCCTCTTTCCACAGCCTTCCCAGGTATTTTTAGTTCAGTGACCATCCCTACCTCTGCTACCGCTGTCCTTCTAAACTAGTTCCTGTAGGCAGCCAAGCAGCTCAATTTGACTATTTGTATGAGAATGAAATATCAAGTTATTAAATCTCTGAATAACTCTGAAAAACTAATAATGGTCACTGAGAATAGATCATGGAACATATGTGGAGATTAGAATTGTCCAAACTACAATAAAAGAGATTGAGGGAAAGCTTTGAGCTAATGGCACTTAACTGAGAAGTCCATGGTTCCCTCTAATGGTGTGGACCTCAGATCTTCCTCATGATCTGATGCCTCTAGTCCCCAGGATTTGTTTTTATAGGGTTGAAACCCAAATATTGCAAAAGAGGCATGGTAAAATACAGAATCTCACTGGTTGATAAATCTTGTTCTTGAGGGCCAAAAATGACATATTAGTAGGGTTCAGAGGATTGATGTCACAGGCTGGGTGAAGCAGGGGCATCTTCACTGACTAAATGACACAAAATGATCATAAGAAAGCGTAGTTAAGAGGTACAAAAAGCTAGGTGGTGCAGTGTATAGAGCACCAGCCCTGAAGTCAGGAAGACCTGAGTTCAAATCTGGCCTCAGACACTTCCTAGCTGTGTGACCCTGGGCAAGTCACTTAACCCCAATTGCCTCAGGAAAAAAAAAAGGAGGTACAAAAACAAGTTGGGGGACTTTCCAAAGAATCAAGGCATTCCACTCATGCTGGATTTTGGACATGGAATTTGAGTAAAATAGGATGGAACTATCTTTGTCAGCATTATTGTGGTTGTGCAAGTGAACCTTATAACTAATAAACAAGTAGTGAATGTTACGTTAAAGTTTGAAGTCCATTCTAAAGGCTACTACAACTATCTGTATATGATTATGTAAAATATCAAACTGATTGGAATAGAATTGAGGTCTAAAGGAATCATTTATCAGTCATGCATCTTTTGTCTAGGCCAGGGATTCTTAACCATTTCTATGTCATGGACCCTCCTTCACCCTCTCATGATACCTGTTGGTTGATTGGTTGTTGTACTTTGTTTTTGGAAAAAACCCAAAATGGCATCATTATGTTGGGGTCAAAGTACAGTGTGTCCAACTGTGACTGATCAGATGAATATGAACTAAGAAGGATCTGCCACAGGTGCCACAAGTAGCACAAAGGTGCTACTTGAGAATCCTTTCTCAGAATGTTTGTAAATACTTGAAGGAAATGCAAAATTTCAGTTAGAGATTAATAAAAATAAAGATGCAATTTTGTTTTCATCCAAGTTCCTGGACCCTCCTGAAATCTATAACTCTACAAGATCAGAGCCTCATTTCTTTTCTTTTCTTTTTTTTTTAAAGCTTTTTATTTTCAAAATATATGCATAGTTTTCAACTTTACCCTTATAAAACCTTGTGTTCCAATTTTTTTCTCCCTCCTTTCCTCTCTACCCTCTCTGCCCTCCCCAGAGGGCAAGTAATCCAATATATGTTAAACATGTGCAATTCTTCTATACATATTTCCACAATTATGATGCTGCACAAGAAAAATCAGATCAAAAAGGGAAAGAAAACAAAATGCAAGCAAAGAACAAAACAAAAAAGGGAAAATATTGTATTGTGATCCATATTCAGTCTCCACAGTCCTCTTTCTGAGTGCAGATGACTCTCTCCATCATAAGACCATTGGAACTGGCCCGAATCACAAAAAGAGCTGTTAATCTCTGCTGGGTCAAAGATTATGCACAGTTTGATAGTCTTTTGGGCATAGTTCCATAGTGAAGAGCCTCATTTCTAAGCAGAGAGGTCACATACTACTTGAGCAGAATGGGGAAGTAATATTAGAAACAATTATTGTGCTTGGTATTTTGCCTCAATTATTTTTCTTTTTTCAAAAGACTGCATTTATATTTTTGAGGTAAGAGGGAGAAAAAGGGATATTTCAAGAAATGATTGCAGTATAAAAACAAAGGCATTTATAAGACTGTTTTTTTTAAAGCTCTTACTGTAATCTCCAAAGAGAAAAAATTCTAGATATATTGCCTTAGAACAGGAGTGATACTTATGCAAGGAAGATGGCAGGCTGGAAAGATAACAAATTTGGCACTCTTAGAAGGAAAGTTTATGTTCTCAATTTGACTGAATTCAGTTAACTTTTATTGACTTATTGTATTTTATATGTTCCATGCTGTGGGTTACAGAAGAAGACACAATGATTACCCTAAAAGAATTGTTGTGTTGGATATAACATATCCAGAGCTAAGTATGTGCAAGGCATGCAAAGTCTTGTGCATAATTAAATGCCAAAAGAGGACATATAATAAGTCTGTTTAGGAGTTCAGAGAGGGAGATGGGATTTGGAGATAGGATTAAAAAGGTGGAGAAAAGCAAGGAGCATAGAATATTCTGGGGAGTATGGTATATATTGGAGAAAGAGGAGGGAGGGGGAGAAAAAAACAGAACAGTATAATCCAGAGTTGGTAGAGAAAAAAATTCGAAATGGATTTTTAAAGATCTATTTTGTCATTTCCTTTGCCCTTAGGATAATGAAAGATTTTCCTTTTTAGTATCCAGTTAGGTGGGCTCTAGCCACGAGTCAGGAAAACTCATCTTCCTATGTTCAAATCTAGCTTCAGACACTTAGTAGCTGTGTGATCCTGGACAAGTCACTTAACCCCATTTGCCTCAGTTTCCTCATCTGTAAAAATGAACTAGAGAAAGATAGTATATTTGCTGAGAAAATCCCAAATGGGGTTGTGAAGAATTGGAAACTACTGAAAAATAACTGAAAAAATCCTAAATAGGGTCATGAAGAGTTGGAAACCACTAAGGGAAAAAAAACCTATTCTTTCATCTATAATCTATGCTGAGGTAAGTTTGCTTTGGGAAGCTCACAAAGTAAATGGCTGGAAAAGGAAAGAAGGAAATGGCAAACTACTCCAGTGTCTGCCAAGAAAATCCGAAATAGGATTGTGAAGAATTGGAAACTACAAAAAAAAAAAATCTCAAATGGGGTCATAAAGGTTTGGAAATCACTGGGAAAAAAATTCTTCTTCCAACTGTAACCTGTGCAAAGGGAAAGTTTGCTTTGGGAATTCCACAAAGTAAATGGCAATCTGCTAATTCATTAATGTTCTAGTGCTCAGAAAATAGCTTCCTTTTCTTCCTTTTCTTCAGTGACAAATGGACATTGAGCAGACTTTTTCCAATCAGAAGTTATCATATTTTGCCTTGTTTTTCTCTATGTTTTTTTCATTTAATCAGATATCAGGATGAAGAAATACATGCTATACAAATCTCAAAAGTCACATATTAAGTCTTAGAGGGTCTGTGATTTGCTTTGGTTAAGGAAATACACGTAAGCTTCAAGATAACAAAACCCTGAAGGATTCACAGATCTGCCAAAGCTGGAAATGACCTCAGTGGCCTTGGAGTCTCCACTTTTAATCTGAGCAAGAGTCCCTTTTCTAGCATCCCTCTGTGCTTTCTTCCAGTCTCTACTTGAAGACACTGAAGATCTTCAAATAAGTATGAATTTAGTTACTATCAAACATTTGAATACACAAACAAAAATAAGAAATAATCAACACAAAACTGCAAGCTCCTTTATTTTTGATTTGTTCTAGAATACAAACTTTAATTTTAACAACATAAAATACTCTGCTTTTTTCTGTGCCTCTTGATTTTTATTTATTCTGATTTTTTCTTCAGATGTTATTACTGTTATTACGACTTACCTAGTTGAAGTCAGTGTGTAAGTTGATCTAATTTTTCTTTATTGTGAATCACTTTGTACGTCTTCTCATATTTCTTTATGTTCTTAATGTTTTCTATTTACTATGGCAGAACAATATTTTATTATGTTCATATTTGTTCAGTCATTCCCCAGGCATTGGCACATGTAGATTACTTCCAATTTTTTACTATTGTAAATAATACTGGTTCAAATATACTCATACAGAAAGGTATTTTTCTTCCCTTTTCAACAACATCATTAGGATACAATCCATATAGTGATATTACTGCTTTGTAGTTCTTACTACATGCCACACTGGGAAGATGATACATTTCTTTTTTTTTTTTTAATTTTTTTTATTTTAAGCTTTTTATTTGTATAACATATGTATGGTAGTTCCCCAACCTTGATCTTTACAAAGCTTTCCAATACAAATTTTACCCCCCCCCCGTCCCCTCCCCTCCCCTAGATGGCAGGAAGTCCACTACATGTTAATAATGTTGAAATGCTTGAGAAGTTATGCAAGAAAAATCCTATCTACAAGAAAAAAAAAAGAATCAGAGAAAGGCAACACAATGCAAGCAAATGTCAATAGAGATCATGAAAATGTTACGTTGTGGTCCATATTTCGTGTCCCTCTTTCTGGGTGTATATGGTTTTCTTCAGTGAACAACTGGAACTGGTTTGCGACAATTCTTTATTGCAGAGAGCCATGTCCATCAGAATTGATCATCATGTAATACTGTTGTTGCTGTGCATGATGATCTCCTGGTTCTGCTCGTTTCACTCAGCATCAGTTCATGCAAGTCTCTCCAGGCCTCTCTGAAATCGTCCTGCTGGTCGTTTCTTACAGAACAATAATATTCCATAACATTCATATACCATAATTTATTCAGCCACTCTCCAATTGATGGGCATCCCTTCAGTTTCCAGTTTCTAGCCACTACAAAAAGGGCTGCCACAAACATTCTTGCACATGTGGGTCCCTTTCCCTCCTCTAAGATCTCTTTGGGATATAGGCCCAGTAGAAACACTGCTGGGTCAAAGGGTATGCACAGTTTGACAACTTTTTGAGCATAGCTCCAAATTGCTCTCCAGAATTGTTGGATCCGTTCACAGTTCCACCAACAATGTATTAGTGTCCCAGCCCTCCCACATCCCCTCCAACATTCATCGTTATCTTTTCCTGTCATTTTAGCCAATCTGACAGGTGTGTAGTGGTACCTCAGGGTTGTCTTAATTTGCATTTCTCTGATCAATAGTGATTTGGAGCAACTTTTCATATGACTAGAGATGGTTTTAATTTCATCATCTGAAAATTGTCTGTTCATATCCCTTGACCACTTATCTATTGAAGAGTGGCTTGAATTCTTATATATATGAGACAATTCTCTATATATTTTAGAAATGAGGCCTTTATCAGAACCATTAAATGTAAAGATGATTTCCCAATTAGATGCTTCCCTCCTAATCTTGTCTGCATTTGTTTTGTTTGTACAGAAACTTTTTAACTTAATATAGTCAAAATTATCCATCTGGTGTTCAATTAGGAGTTCCAAGTCTTCTTTGGACATAAATTTGTTCCACCTCCACAGGTCTGAGAGATAAACTATATTACGTTCCTCTAACTTGCTTACAAAGTCCCTCTTTATATCTAGATCATGAACCCATTTAGACCTTATCTTGGTATGTGGTGTTAGGTATGGGTCAAGCCCTAATTTCTTCCACACTAGTTTCCAATTTTCCCAGCAGTTTTTGCCAAATAGAGAGTATTTATCCCAAAAGCTGTGGTCTTTGGGTTTATTGAACACTAGATTGTTAAGGTTAATGCCTAGGTTGTCCTGATAACTTATCCTGTGCCACTGATCCACTGCTCTATTTCTTATCCAGTACCAAACGGTTTTGATGACCGCTGCTTTATAATATAGTTTTAGATCTGGTACAGCAAGGCCACCTTCATCTGCCTTTTTTTTCATTAATCCCCTTGAAATCCTTGACCTTTTGTTCTTCCAAATGAACTTTGCTAGTATTTTTTCTAGATCTGTAAAATAATTTCTTGGGAGTTTGATTGGTATGGCACTAAATAAGTAGATTAGTTTGGGTAGTATTGTCATTTTTATTATGTTCGCTCTGCCTACCCATGAGCACTTAATATTTTTCCAATTGATTAGGTCTGATTTTATTTGTGTGGAAAGTGTTTTGTAATTTAGTTCGTATAGTTTCTGACTTTTCCTTGGCAGATAGATTCCCAAATATTTTATCCTATCATCTGCTATTTGGAATGGAATTTCTTTTTGTATCTCCTGCTGCTGAACTTTGTTGGTAATATATAAAAATGCTGATGATTTATGGATTAATTTTGAATCCTGCAACTTTGCCAAAGTTGTGAATTGTTTCTAGTAGTTTTTTAGTTGAGTCTCTAGGGTTCTCTAAGTATACCATCATGTCATCTGCAAAGAGTGATAATTTGGTTTCTTCATTACCTACTCTGATTCCTTTTATCTCTTTTTCTTCTCTTATTGCTAAAGCTAACATTTCTAATACAATATTAAATAGTAATGGTGACAGTGGGCAGCCTTGTTTCACTCCTGATCTTATGGGGAATGGTTTTAGTTTGTCTCCATTACCTATGATGCTTGCTGATGGTTTTAAATAGATGCTACTGATCGTTTTAAGGAAAAGCCCATTTATTCCTATACTCTCTAGTGTTTTTAATAGGAAAGGGTGTTGGATTTTGTCAAAGGCTTTTTCTGCATCTATTGAGATAATCATATGGTTTTTGTTAATTTGGTTATTAATATAATTAATTATGCTGATAGTTTTCCTAATATTGAACCAGCCCTGCAACCCTGGTATAAATCCTACTTGGTCATAGTGTACTATCCTGGGGATGACTTTCTGTAATCTCATTGCTAATATCTTATTTAAAATTTTTGCATCAATATTCATTAGGGAAATTGGTCTATAGTTTTCTTTCTCTGTTTTTACCCTACCTGGTTTAGCTATCAGCACCATATCGGTCTCATAGAAGGATTCTGGCAGTATACCTTCTGTCCCTAATTTCTCAAATAGTTTGTGTAGTATTGGAATTAATTGTTCTTTGAATGTTTGGTAGAATTCACATGTCAATCCATCTGGCCCTGGAGATTTTTTCTTAGGGAGTTGGTTAATGGCTTGTTCTATTTCTTTTTCTAATATGGGACTATTTAAATAATTTATATCCTCTTCTGTTAACCTCGGCAATCTATGTTTTTGTAGATATTCCTCCATTTCATTCAGATTTTCAAACTTACTGGCATAAAGTTGGGCAAAGTAACTCCTAATTATTGCTTTAATTTCCTCTTCATTGGAGGAAAGTTCTCCCTTATCATTCTTGAGACTAACAATTTGATTTTCCTCTTTCCTTTTTCTTATCAAATTAACTAAAGGCTTATCTATTTTGTTAGTTTTTTCATAGAACCAACTCTTAGTTTTATTTATTAACTCAATAGTTTTCTTATTTTTGATTTTATTAATTTCTCCTTTTACTTTTAGAATTTCCAATTTGGTATTTAATTGAGGGTTTTTAATTTGTTCTTTTTCTAGTTTTTTTTAATAATAAGCCCAATTCATTGATCTTTTCTTTCTCTATTTTATGCAAGTAAGCATCTAGAGATATAAAATTGCCCCTTAAAACCGCTTTGGCCGTATCCCACAAATTTTGGTATGTTGTCTCCTTATTGTCATTCTCCTGGATGAAATTATTGATTGTGTCTATGATTTGCTCTTTCACCCATTCATTCTTCAGGATTAGATTATTTAATTTCCAATTACCTTTTGGTTTATTTTCTCCTGGCCTTATATTGCATGTGATTTTTATTGCATCATGATCTGAAAAGGATGCATTTACTATTTCTGCCTTTCTGCATTTGATTTTAAGGTTTTTATGCCCTAATACATGGTCAATTTTTGTATAGGTTCCATGGACTGCTGAGAAAAAAGTAAACTCTCTACTGTCTCCATTCAACTTTCTCCATAGATCTATTTTCTAACAATTGGTTTATCTCCCTAGTTTCTTTCTTGTTTATTTTGTAGTTTGATTTATCTAATTCTGAGAGAGCAAGGTTGAGATCCCCCACTAGTATCATTTGGCTGTCTATTTCTTCTTGCATCTCTCTTAATTTCTCCCCTAGGAATTTGTGTGCTATTGCACTTGGTGCATATATATTTAGTATAGATATTGCTGCATTATCTATGGTACCCTTTAATAAAATATAGTTTCCTTCCTTATCTCTTTTGATTAGATCTATCTTGGCTTTTACTTGATCTGAGATAAGGATTGCTACCCCTGCTTTTTTTTGTTCACCTGAAGCATAATAGGTCCTGCTCCAGCCTTTTACCTTCATCCTATATGTGTCACTATGTTTTAGATGTGTTTCTTGTAGACAACATATTGTGGGATTCTGGTTTTTAATCCAGTCTGATATCTGCTTCCGCTTTATGGGAGAGTTCATCCCATTCACATTCACAGATAGAATTACTAATTCTTTATTTCCTGCCATCTTATTTACCCAAGTTATGTTTTCCCCTTTTCTTTCCCCCTTCTCTCTTCCCCCCACCTCAGTACTTTGCTTTTGATGACCCCTCCCCCAAA
>JAJPUD010026176.1:0-16789 GCA_023553655.1 Myrmecobius fasciatus
CCTGAGAAGTGATGTGACACTGGGTATCTAAGCACATAAATCCAGTGTGGGGGTCGATCCTGATGTCATGACCCATCAGGAGGTTCCAAGACCCCCCATGGGGCCACAAGTCACGGGCTCTCCCAGCAGCCCCTCAAACACCTTGCCTGGGCACCTATTCCAGCCTGTCGGCTTTGCCCTTCCCTGGTCCATCGAGCCACTCTTGCCGCCTCACCCAAAGCTGGGCCAGGAGCACGTGGCGCTGTATGAGCTGGGCAGGGTCTACCAGAACACAGGAGAAGTTGGTTCTTTGCAGGCTGGGGCTCAGCTCCTCCAGCACTAGGTCTCGTCGGAGCCAGGTCGCTCCGCTCTGCCACAGCCTCCTGTGGAGCACATGGCCAAGTTAGGGAGTGTGTAACTGAGCCTCCCAGCCTCTCTCCCCCCTTCACCCCATGCCCCCACTCCACCCCGTTACCGGGTGTTGTCCTCCCGTAGTTTGCCCGGCAGGTTTTCTATGAAGGAACGGTTGCCCAGCCAGTAGAGGAAGCTGGAGTGGGCAAATTGGCTACAGCCTTGGCAGGACAGGGTCAGCGTCCCATCTGGGGAGGTGGATGAGGTGTTCTTGGTGCTAGGGCCAACCCTGGCCCCATTCTGGGGCCTCCCCTCTCTCCCCCCAAACTCAGTCTCAGAGCTGGAAAAGGCTCTTATTGTAGTCAATAAAACACCAGGCACGTGCCCTCAGTGAGCTTACACAGTGGTTCTTCTACCCCTCATCTATTTACAGAGGAGGAAGCCGAGCCTGTAGGAGGACGAGGGTGGACCCCGAGGCCTTTCAGCCACTCCTGGCAAACAGTTTGTTGGCTGCTGACCTGGAACCACTCTGTGGAGGTCACTAGCAGCCTGATTCACAGAAAAAGCCCAGTTTTCATCCTGACCTGAGATTTCTTAGTGGGCCACGGTGGGAGGAGGGCTGGTCTGGGGGCCGGTCTGCAGGGCCTCATTGGCATCCTGCCCGACACCGCCTAGCTGTGGGACCACCTCCCCAGGAATCTCTGGCCCCAGTAAAATGGGGGCAAGGTGCTCCCCCTTGGGGCAGTCATGAGGATTCGGGGCTGTGAGACTAACAAGGTGAGGCCATCGGGGCTTTGGCCCAGGGCTCAGGGGGCTAATGGGCTTGGGGAGCCTATTTATTCTGCCGGTTCCTTCCCACATCTGGCACCGCTTCTCATGGTGTTCTGCCAACTCCATGTCAGGGTCCCAGCGGCTGCCTCCCCAAATTCGGTGCAACTGCCCAGACTGTTGACTTCCTCCTTGACCCGAGAGCCACAGAATGGCCCCCTCATTGCAGGGGAGGGTAGAATCTCAAGTCCGCTTGGCTGGCTCTGCCCAGCTCCCTTTTGCTCTCCCAGAGTCACTTCCCAGGGGGTTTTGTGTTCCAAGGCGTTTCCTCCCTACCCCTTGCCCTTTCATTTGCCCTAGGAACCCAGATGATGAATTCTACCTCTTCCATGCCTACACTTACACATAGCCCTGGGGTTAGTGGATGACCAAGAGCTATAATGATGTTGGTCTGTGGGGGCTTGGGTCACATAACACCTATTCCTTAAAATATTGCAGCTGAAAAGGTCCTTAAAGATCATCAGACCCATGGGAAAGCAGGCCCACAGCGCAAATGATTTACCCAGTGTTGGCAAGAGGGACAGCTACATTTGCTGGCCCCTGGCCCTAGGCTCTCCAAACCAAGGGACATTTACTCCATAAAGATGTAGCCCCTGGGCCAGCCACCCTCCCCCCCATATCTCCTGGCCTATCTTACCACCACCCTGCACCCCAGCTCTCCCGGCCCCTCCTTACTCATGGACATCTCAGACTCTGTCCCTGTCACCGTCACATTCAGGGCCTTCTCCGGGCACAGTGGCACTGTGGGCAAGAGTGATTTATAGTATTTATAGTGTTTGTGTGTGTGTGTATAGTGATTTATAATATATCAAGTATATATGGGGCAGCTAGGTGGCGCAGTGGATAGAGCACCAGCCCTGAAGTCAGGAGGACCTGACTCGGGGCAAGTCACTTAACCCCAATTGCCTCAGCAAAAAGCAAAAAAAAAGTATACATATATATGTGT
Source organism: Myrmecobius fasciatus (assembly GCA_023553655.1). Classification (NCBI taxonomy): domain Eukaryota; kingdom Metazoa; phylum Chordata; class Mammalia; order Dasyuromorphia; family Myrmecobiidae; genus Myrmecobius; species Myrmecobius fasciatus. The sequence goes on from JAJPUD010026176.1 coordinate 2,105, forward strand.
ATATATATATACACATAAAGTATGTATACAGATATATGTGTGTAGATAGTATATATTTATATTAGGATAGGCTAGGATAAATCTGCAATATAACACACACCCACTATACCCCAGGGAAGAAACTTTCCTCCACCCATCTCCTTACTCCATAGCATAACCCAAGAGGGGGCAAGAAAGCATTTAGTGAGTGGGGGACCTTTCCCCATCCACCCCCCCCCCCCCTTCACTCACCTGCGTCCTGGGCCAGGGCTAAGCCCAATATCAGAGTCAGCAGCAATGGGAAGATGAGTGAGCCAGACTGGACCTCGAGGCCTAAAGAAGGGAGTGGAATGGGGGATTGGAGTTGGAGGGGGGGTTCTTGCTTTGGTTCCTGTGCCCTCTCAGTGGGGAGAGGGAGCAGGAAGAGGGCTCAAAAGGGCTTTGAGGGTCTGGGCCAGACCGGCTCCTGAGCACCACAGCTCCTGCCACATCCAATTATCAAGCACCCTCACACCACCCTTAGGCTGACTCCGGCTCATTCTCCCACCTCTTGTCCCGGGCTTCCTGACGTCCATGGTGTTGGCGTCTGTCTCTCTCTGTGACTGGTCCCGCTGAGGTTGGACCGCTTTATATTGTGTGGCTGCTTCCCTCCCCCAGCAGTTCCATTTCCCCTAATCCCCACTTCCCTGGCTGGTGCGAAGTGGGAGGGGCAGAAATGTCACATCAGTGACCACCCGTGTGACCCATGCAAGTGACGTGTGTGTGTGTGTGTGTGTGTGGTGGGAAGAGAGAGCACCTTCGACCCCTTAGCCATTGTCTGAGGGGTCCTTACACCTATGCTGAAAGGCACAGCCGCTGGTGTTGCCATTTTATACATAAACAAACAGGACAGCAGCTGGCAAGTCACTTGCTGGCAGGAGGCAGCGGTGCAGTGTTAGCTCTGGAGACAGGTCCCAGGCCTCTTACTAGCTGGGAGGCCATCACTTTATTTCTCTAGGACTCAGTTTCCTCACCTGTAAAACGTGGCGTCTGGGACAGATGATTTCTAAATTCATCATCCTGTGACCTGTTTTCCTTTCTTACCTTTCCAGTGTCCTTGCATTTTACTTCCCTCCTCAAACTCTTGTGATCCCCAGCTTGGAATGCTCTCCCTCTGCATCACTCTTGTATCCCACCTTCAGGACACCTTTCCCATTCTCCCATCCTACCTTTCCCAAGCCACCCCCCGCCCCTCTGTTCTTCCCTCTGAGACTAACTTCTGTCTACACTCTTTTGATCTTGTGTGCTATATGTGCAGTCAGTTTTATAATTGGGCTCCTTCAGGGAAGGAACTGTATCTGCCTTTCTTTGTGCCCCCAGAGCTTAGCACTTAATTTATTTATTTAATACATGTTCTGTGGTGGATTGTGCACCAGCTAGACACCATTTCTCCAAGATCATGGAATTGAAGAACTGGAAAAAGATTACCTCAGCTGACTCTTACCAAGAATAATTCCCTTTACAACATCCCTAACAAGGGGTTATCTGCTCTCCCCTTGAAAAGCTCCAGTAATGGGACACTTCCTACTTGATGAGGTCTTCTATTTTGAGACTAATTATTCAGAAATTTTCTCGTTATCTTTAGCCAAAAATCTTCCTCTTTGCAGCTTTCCAATAATTATTACTAGTTTTGCCCCTGTAGTTAACCAGAACAGAACTAATTCCTTTTTTTCATAACAACAAAGATCCTCAAAATCTAGTTGGGGATCTGGGATTTCCTCCAGTGAGTTTAATGACAGTAAAAGAGAGATATCACAAGATAATTTCTGAGCCACTTGTGTGGGAAGAAATTATAAGACCCATACGAGTTCTGAAAAGTGGGATATCTTTAGTGGGTGGGTTGGAAAGATTTCTTGGAGGACACGGAGATCAGCTTTAGAAGAACAGTAAAGCTGGGAAAGGAAGAGAGTAGAAGTACGAGATTTGAACGTGTCTGTAAGCCATGATTAGGAAACCAAGAAGGTCAAGGACTTCATTTCCCACAAGGATATTTCCTGATATTACTGTCACCAATGATGCTACATTAACTCATTAGTCACTGGAGAAAATTTTCCCTTTTTAAAACAATAAATATACTATAATCCATTTTCATTCATGTTGCATTTCTCCATTGCTCTTTGGATCACTTTGAAATGTTACTCTTTAAAGATCTTGGTGTTCCAAAATTCCTAGACACAGAGCACAAGAAGAAGATTGGCATTCAGATTACTTCTCATGGAGCTAAATTTATAACTCAGCAACTCCTGAGTCGTCCCTCAATCTCCACAAGTAGGATTGTGTGACAACAATAGATGAATGAGCCAGGAAGAGCCTGTCCATTTAATAACCTAGAGAAGAATCAAGGAGAAATGCTCTATTTGAGTAAAGTTTCTTCGGGACTCTGCTAGCTATCCCTTGGACTTTTAAATGAGAGAAGGAAGGGATTTATTTAATTATTTCTCTTTCTCCTCTCCAGCAGCAACATTGGGCCACATCTTGAGCTCCTGTCAGTGAGGATGCTTTCTTGCAGGATCCTTGATTGTCAATGCATGCTTATGAGTTTTGTATTTTAAATATTTCTTCTGTGGTAGAGGAAATAGCTTTCATGGCTAATATTTCATTTGTATATTGAGAACCTTTTTTAGAAGGGTTATTAATCTCCTTGGGGGAAGAGTCCAAATGAAATGAGAGGAATTAGTCCTTAATCAGCTGATTTTTCCACCCAGGATGTAATCACAGACAAGGAGATGGTAAACTAAACAAGGGGAGCTAGTTGGTGAAGTGGATAGTGCTGGGCCTGAAGTCAGAATGACTTCAAATCAGTTCTCAGATACCTTTAAGATGTATGACCCTAGGCAAGTCACTTCACCCTGTTTGCCTCAGTTACTCATCTAAAATGAATTGGAGAAGGAAATGACAAACTACTTCAGTATCTTTGCCAAAACCCTAAATGGGTTCAGAAAGAGTCAAATGGGCTAAAAAACAAAACAACTAAACAAAAGTAAGCAAGGACCAACAGAGATGACAAAGGGTTAGTTTTCAACAAGATGTCAACACTCAATTCATAAATATTTATTTAGCACCTACTAAATACAAAAAGAGGTAACGGTCTCTGTCTTCAAGGAGTTCACAATCTAATGGTGAAGACAATTTTTCTGCTTCTTTAGGAAGTATGGTTCTCTCTGATGGAATTAAAGAAGTAGTTTGTTGGCTGGTGGGAAAATGACCACTTCTTTAGTCACCTTGAAAAAGTTAGCTTGCTAAGCGCTGAAGTTAATGCAGCCAAGACTAGCTTGATGGAGTATGATCCCTCTGTGGGTATCATGAGAAAAGGAGATAGGATACCCGTTGGCCATGACTTCTTGAGTGAGAGAGAGCATCCTGTGGGGAGCAGAGACCTCCCCACTCTCAGAAAGATAACAGAGAATCAAGTTCAGTCATGGAGGTGAGGACCAGCTTCAAGAAGTGGGTCCTCGGGGCAGCTAGGTGGTGCAGTGGATAGAGCACCAGCCCTGAAGTCAGGAGGACCTGGGTCCTAATCTGGTCTCAGACACTTAACATTCCCTAGCTGTGTGACCCTGGGCAAGTCACTTAACCCCAATTGCCTCAGCAAAAAAGCAAAAAAAAAAAAAGTGGGTCCTCTCACAGTAAATGAGATCCATCTATGGACTTGAAGAGCAATAGCCCTAGCAGATGAGGATTGAGCTTCATGGGGAAGTAGCTCCTAGGAGCATGGCTCATTGACCTGACAAGCAGAAATACTGTGGCCAGAAGATTCCACAAGAAGAAAAAGTATACATGAGTCCTAGAGGAACTGAGATAGGGGTTATGCTTGGCTGCATGTGTTCCCTATATGTGGGTCATTAGGTCTGAGCTCACATCCTATGCCTGACTGGCTGCCTGATGGTACTTGTGAAAGAGTAAACCTCTGGGTTTATGGAGAGAATGTTTGGGAGCTATTATTCTTATTATGCCATCTTAGGAAATATCATTACTTTTGAGTTTGTTGTATCTAAAAGTCATGTTGCTTGTTGGAGAGGGAGAAGTCAAGAGTCACGAGCTATATGATTTTTGGAGGTCTGGACCAGAAATTGTTCCAGCACTAGGGTGTAGCAGCCACCCTTAAGGGAAAGGAGCCATAGACAAGAGCCATATGTAAGCCCTGTTTTAGATTTTTCCCATAGTTCTCCGGGGGGGGGGGAGGGATAATGAGTCAAATAGTGAGAGAAACTTGATCTCTTCCCTTTGGAGTCAGACCATCCTCAAGAGGATTCTAGGTTCCATGAGTCAAGAGTTGGAACCCCTTGGGCCAGAGGGCACATTTTTAAAAATGAGGTTTTGCATCAAGGAACAAATGCAAGAGGAATCATTGCGTGCAATTTACAGCATCTCCAATTCAATCCAACCCACTATTTTCTACCTATTAAAAAATAGCCCATTTCATTAGCTATGTGTGGTAGGGTGGATGAATACAAAGTGGGTTGTCTGCCCAAATGCAGATCATAATTTAACAGATCACTTACAAAGCCTTTATGCAGCTTTAATATTCCTTTTAAATCTCAGTAGTTATTATTTTCCAGTTTCCTTTTTTTCCCCTCTGGTTGATAATTATATCTTCTGAGACCTTCTCCATTCTTTTGAAATCTTCTTCTATTTCACGTTAAGACTCATCACTTGAGAGCCATCACAATTGCATGGAATTCTTTTGGGTGTTCATGATTTGGTGTAGCTGCTTTCCCCATCCTTCTCTGCTTCAATGCCTCATTTCCTCATTTATCATCTCAGCCATGGAGCTCTCAGAAGTCCACCATGTAGAAAAATCAAGAAGTCCACCTATTGTTATCATTGATGAGATTTAAGAAATGTCACATGTGTTTCATTTTGCAACTGTGTGTTTTCTTTCTTGTTTTGTTTATAAAAGATTCTTGGGACTTGGCTGAGTTTCAGCTATGTTCTCTGCACTTTTGCTTCTCTACTGCTGTTTGCAGGTTTGCGAGGTGATCAAAAGATTATAACCTGCCATTTTCTATATAATTTTTTGCAAAGGAGCTTGTACTCTTTAAGTACATGAAGCCCAAGGCTGCCTTGTTCACAAAGGAATCCAATGCATTTACTGGCATGTGGTCTTGGGCAAATCATTTATTCTTTTTGGGAACCTCAGTTTCCTCGATGAAGATTAGAAGGACTGGACTAAATGTCCTTCCAGCTCAAATTCAAGCATCCTATGACCAAGGGGATTTCTGGAATCTTTTCAATGACTTTCTTTTTCTTTTAAACTTCCTCAGAACTTCTCAAGAAACAGCAGGAATCAGGATCTGTGCCAATTTTCCCATTTTCCCAGAATCAATGGCTTGTCAAAATAGGTTGGGTTGAAGCTGTAATCATCCCCAGCAGCTTCTCATCTTCAGTTCTACTACTTCAATACTGATTTTGACCTTTGCTTTTACTAAAAGACTTGGTTGCTCATGATTCTAAAATAACTCCCTTCGTAATGAGTAATTTCCTTTCCAACTTGCCACTTTCATTTTTGGAGGATGTTGTTTCATGACTTAACTCAATGTCCCCTGACTTAGACTCATATAGTCTCGAAGCTTCTGAGTAACCAATTCACAAAAATCATAACTATATTTTCCAGTTTTTCATTATGGATCATCTGATCCCACCTTCACAGCAAAATCCCTGAAGGGCAAGGTACATCTTCTCTGGGAAATTAGTTGGAGCTCATGAGGCTGTTTGGGGAGGGGACGATTCTCTGAATCTTGTTCTGGCAACAGGATTCAGTGGAAAAGCTCCAATGATCTTCACGACTCACTGTTCACAATTCTTCATGGGTGCTACAATCTGAGATGAACAGACATCCAATGAAATGGTGTCATATGAAAGGCTTCTCTTCCTCTTCAAATGCAGCTTTCATTTCTTCATATTTCAACTACTGAATGTTGCATCCATTTGCAATGGTTCTTTGGTCATTAGCTAATAATAATGATGAGCACTTTAAAGTTCAAAAAGCACTTTACATCGAGGTGACTCAGGTCTGGAGTCAGGAAAATCTGAGTTCAAATCTTAGTTCAGATACTTCTAACTGTAACCTTGTAAATCTCTTAACCTTTCCTTATAGCTTCAGTTTCCTCAGCTATACAACGGGTGCTAATAGCAACCCTACCTCAAAACAGGTTTGCTGTGAGGATCAATTGTGATATTTGTAAAGTGCTTAGCACATAGAAGTGCTTTACAAAACGTTAGCCATCATGTCAGTTGATCCTCACCATCCTGGAAGATACTATTTTTACTGATGAGAAAAAAAAGGCAGAGAGAGCGCTCTAAATGACTTAGTTTCCTACAACTAAAGTCTGAGATATTCAGAGTTGGATTTCTCTGACTTCAAAATTCCACCCTTTTATCTGGTGATCCTCCTCACTCTGTACAAATAGGTCATTGTGGCAATGCAGCCTTTCCTATAGATGGTCTCTAGCCTACATCTATAACCCTGGCTCAAGACCAAACTCCCTCAGTTTCCTCACCGGGTCCTCCAGGAAAGCCCAGCACAATTTTCTCTCCTATGAGTCTGCTCAGTTCCCTGTTGATTCACTCTTGCTTGCTTGGGATAGGCGAGGGCTCTGCTGTCTTGTGTCTTCACTATGTTGAAGTTTGGGGGATAGGAAGTAACTGAAGGACTGGAGGAAATTCTCAAGTAGGGAGTGAGGGCTAGGGAAAGGTAGGGAGGAGGCTTAGGCTCTAAGACCAACTCAGAGTCCTCCGACCTCAATAAAGAGAAATGAGTCCAAATTCAGAGAACTCTAAGAATATTTATAAATGTGTCCTCAAATTCCCCCCCCCATTCACTTTCACTCTGAGAGAGAACCCACAAGGGACACACAGTCATCTGCATGGTGGGGGATTAGTTTCACAAATACACGAGGACAGACTCCCTCCATTCCTCACATGCACACACAACACTGCCTGTCTGAGGGTAAGTCTAGGGTCTTCCCGCTGGGATGTTCACAGTCACCCCAGGGGGCCAGCCAGTAGCTGGAGGCTTTTCAGATGCCAAATCCCCAAGCACTGGCCAGATGGACGTCAGCCCTGGAGTACTGACGGCCAGAGGCTCTCACTGCCATGCAGGGAGGGAACATTTTCATCCCTCCTTAGTGCTCAGTGCCAGCATGTTTCTATGTTTAGGATCCAGCCTCTCCTGTGGGGGAGATCTTTGTCCTGCCTTCAGGGGGCTTCCCTGGCTGACTAGGAGTTGTTGTTGCCTTATCACTCATCTTCAAAGATGTGATTGTTTCCACATTCTGCTCTGCTTCCCTTTTTGGTCTGGGAACTTCCTAATGCCGATTCATGTCTCATGTCCACTTGCCCTGTCATTATGAGGCATATGAAAGATCACTCCTGTCCCCCTCTCCATGTTTCTGGTTCTTCCCTCAGATGTTCTACGTCAGTCCCAGAAATTGTGTGCCCCAGATAACCCCAAACCATCTTGAATTATTTTCCTAAGTAGGTTTCAAGTCCCTCAAGGACAGTAATCATGCAGTCCCTTTTCCAAACTTCCAGTGCTCAGAAATGAGCCTGTTTGTGCCTAGTTGGCACAGGTTTCCCAAGTAAATAGGGAAATGGAACTCAACAATCCAGACTCATGCCAGTTTTGGTAAAGTTCTGACACCCAGGATCAAAGACTTCTGTCTAGTTTCAATACCTCCTTTCTCCTCAGGTCAGTTTCTTCTCTCCATTTTTGCTTCCTCTCTTTCACTTCTACCCTACAACCTGGAATCTCTTTCATCCTTTCCCAACCAGCTCCGACTCATCATTTGAGGCTCTGTTCCCATGTTCCCTCTTCCAATAAGTCTTGTGTGGCTTATTCCTACTCGATAAATATTTACCAACCAATCTCTACTTAGCTTTCAATTGCTCGGACATCATATCTCCGGATGCAGGGAAGACAAATCAGGGGCTTCTCCATTTTAGTAGTAGGACCCAGGGGCTCCATCAATGGTTTTGAGACTGATTGAGTAGTAGCTCTTCCCATTACCTTTGATGAAATTAGAGTAGAGCTCTAAGTATGACTGTACAGGAGTAGAAGGGGTCGGTTAAGATTATTTCCTAGCCACTTAGCAGTGATTTTCCGAAAGTGTGGGTCCAATCATGTCACCTCCCACTTAAATGCTCATGGCTCCCATTTTCTCTAGGATCAAATACATAATCCTATTTGGCATTCAAAGCCCTCTATAACCTGGACCCCTCCCACCTTTCCAGTCTTTTTACATTAATACTCCACTGACAGTGGTCTCCTGACTTTCAAGAACAAAACAATCCATCTCTTGGTTCTGGGCATTTTCTTCAGCTGTTCCCCACGCCTGAAATTTTCCTTTCTCCACTTGATCCACTAATCTTCCTGGCTTCCCAACCTCTCTAATGCCTTTCCCTATTTATCCTGTACACATCCTCTCCCCCACTAGATTTTAAGATCCTTGGTAGGGACTATCTTTTGCCTCTTTCCCTAGTATTTAGCAGAGTGCCTGGTAAATAATACTAATTGCAGCATGATCTGTCCCAAACATCTCAAGTACTACTGTATTTTCTGATGTGCCAGACTTGTGGGATTGAGAGAAGTCAGGTCTTTCCTTCCCACTGAAGTTGTTTTTTCTACTTCAAAACTGTATAGTTTCTCTTGATACCCCTGAAAGTAGGAGGACCTATTTCATTTTTTGTTTCTATCTTGAATTTAAGACATAAATTTTTGATCCCATATCGAAGTATATATTCTCTACCTTGTTGCCCTAGGTCTTCATTAAAAGACCTTTGGGTGGAAACTGGCAGAATCTTCACTTGAATAATATATTAGAGACTTTTAAAAAAAACCCACCAAATCCAAAGCCCTTATTATAGAGATGAGAAAACGTGAGACCCGGTGAGGATGTGACTTTTTGTGACCTGAAGCATAGAGGTTTAGGGAGAAACCAAAGTAGGCAGGAACTGATGGCTGGCTCTGTCTTCAAGGAAAATAGCCTTGGATCTGTGCCTCCTCCTTTGGTTAGTGAATCTATGAAATTTCTTGTAACCTTGGACAAATGAACCCATGTCTCATCAGTAGAGAGGCAGGCAGGAGGATCTGAGCAGTGGAGCATGGGACCAACTAAGCCCAGTCCTTCCTGGAATAGCATGGGAGAAGCCAAGGAAAAGGAACTCAGGAATTTTCTCTCAGCTCACTGGGTTTTATTAAAACTGGAGTTGTGAGAAAGCTTGGGTCCATCACTTCTTAAGGGACACTCTCCAGGCTCTGGAGTTGACCCCAAAAGCTGAGGGTTCCCCTCTTCTCAGTCTGGCCTCTGCCCTCCCATGATCCCCACCCTCATCCCCACAACTGCAACAACAAGCAACAAGAAAAACCTACCAATTACAGCCCTCCCTCCCTCCCTCCCTGTGAAGTTGATGGGGGTGGGATCAGCTTTGTGGCCTCCAGTGCAGAAGCCCAAGCAGACACAGTATTCCTTCTCCCTCCTTCCCTCCCCTAAACTAGTAGCAGTCAGCCAGATGAGTGTGGGGAAGGGGGAAAAGCCCCCAGTTGAAGTCCTGCAGTTTCTATGGGGCCATCTTTTGTCCTCTCCTTCCCATCTTTGATTCAGTGCTTCCCCTAAACTGGACCAAGGACTCCTAACCTTAAGAAGCATGGTGGGGGCCCCAGCTAAAAGCTGTCACCCCAAACCTTCTAGTCTTGGAGAGACTTGAGCTCGCCTTTTCTATTGAGGGCACTACCCCCAAACCCTAGTTGGATCATGGATGCTGAAAATGTTCAGATATGCAGAGCTGCTGATTGGCCAGCTTTCTAGTCTGCTGGGCCCTAAAAATCTCATGTTAGTAACTTCCCCCTACCTTCCCCACCCCACCCCACCGCCATTATTAGCCCAGTTAACAACCAGACTAAGCAGCAAACGTATCCAGCCCTAATGTCAGGGACTCCTTCCCTGAGTTGGACTGTTTTCAGCAACACAGACACAGATCAGAAGTCTAAGAAAGTCATTACTAGGAGTCTCTGCCTTTGCTTCAGCTCCAAGATCTCCGTTTCCTTTTTGCCTTTGGCACATCAGTCACTCCTTCCAATTTTGCTTTGAAACCTGCCTCATCACACATGCTTTCAAGCTTTCCTGCTGTGACTCAGATAAGTGTCCAAGGCCCAGTTGGAACTTTCTCCCCAGTTCCCTGGAGACTTGGTTTCTCTGGTTCTCACCCGGCCTTGGGTGGCAACTCTCCAGCTGCTCAGGGACAGTGATGGCTCTTTTAGGGTGCTTATACACCCAGATGATAAAAATAAGATGACCCCCACCTCCCAATCAAGACCATAATGAGGAACTCCCCAAGGAAGGGGTAAACTCTTTACGTGGCTGGGTCATGAAGCTCTGAGGGGACACGCGTGGCTCACTCCATACGCTCCCCAGACCTATAGAAGGGCCACTGAACGCAAATATTTTCAACTGAGCTCTCCAAACCACTAAGTCTTCAAATGTCAAGAAGTAGGTGTGAGGAGGTAGGATGGATGTGGATGTGTACCTGTGGGTTTATCTGGTGGGAAAGGGCAGGATGCAACAGAAATCATGGTTCATAACTTTGGAAAACTACATCCAAAGAGAGACCATTTGCCAAGGAAGATAGAACCACCCAACCTGATGGAAGTTGCTGAAGGCCAAGAGGGAAGGCACCCAAGGTGATGTCCCCTCCTCCCAAGAGCCACACTAGTGGGTGCAGGACTGTCACCACCGGGCCCGTGACCAGCTTGGGAGGAGATGGGGCGGCGCAGCTTCCGTGCCCCAACAGCTGCGGGCAGCCCTTCCGGCAGATTCCCCGCATTGCAGCTGGCTCTTTGGAACGCCACTACCCAGGAATCCTGACAACCCTGCTTAGCCATAGGGCGTCTGGATTTCCAGGCGTTAAAACTGCTAGGGAAACCCCCCAATTCTGCGTACCATGCAGGGTTGGGGCTCTTTCCAGAGCTGGGGGACCCTCTTTTAGGAGTTACACTGAGCTCCAGGAGGGAGATGACGATTCTTTCAGGGTTCTGCCTGGGACCCAGGCTGCCCCAAACTTTCCCATTTCAGTCTGGGGCTCTCAAGCCAGCAGACAGGGATGAGGAAGAGGAAGAGAATGGGAAGGGAGGAGGGGAAGAGAGGGGGGCTGTCACCGCCTCACATTCTTGCAATAAAAAAGGTTTTTAAATATAGTCATTAAAATAATTTTCTTTTAAAAAGAACCTCCCTGTCTGGGAGTCCCCATGGGCTGGTTCGCTGCCACACCCCCAGAAACAAGAGTCTGCCCTTGGAGTCGAGGGAGGGAGTGTTCAGAAGTGGTTGCAGGACGCCGAGATCTCTGGCAGCAGCGGCCCAGGGCTCGGGCTGGTGGACCACTGGCCCCCGACCCCTCTGCCCCGGCTTCCCTTCTATGCCAGGGTTACTCCAGACCCAGGGTGTAGTTGATTCCCTGTACCAGTCCGATGATGACCGGCTGCCAGGCCACGAGGTAACGGAGCCAGTCAAGCAGCTGTCCATACATGACATGAGGCCGCTCCCATCTGCAACACACATGGTTAAAGAAAAGGGCCATGGCCCAAGAACAAGCACAAGGCGGCTCTGGTGGGTTAGACCAGCGGTCAGCCAGGACCGCAGGGGACATTTCTGATTCATGACTCGGTCCTCCCTGGTCAGTGACACGCCAAGCCTAGCCCGACAACTTCCCTGACAGCCCCACAATAAAATGAACTTCACAGAGAGGGCTCCTGAGGCCCAAGAGAAACTCTTGAGACAGAGGGGAAGCGAAACTCTTTCCTAATAATTGTCCCTCCCCACTCCCCCCATCCCGGCTCTAGAAGGGTCTTACATCAAATTTGGGTGAAAAATGGAGATGTGTACACAACAGAAGGGAGGACAGAGGAAAGGAAAGAAAAAAGAAGAGAAGGGCAAGGGGAAGGACAAAAGGGAGAAAAAAGGAGTGGGGAAGAAATGGAGACAGGAGATATGAGAGGAGGGAGAAGAAAAAGAAAGAACAATTTAGACACTGGATTAAGACAGACAGAAGGTATGAATGGGAAGAAAGTGAGTTGCTGATTATAAGACAAAAAAAGCAAATATTTTCCATTTTCCTTGGATCAGAGGATGTTTGAATTAAAATTAGCACTCACCCTCTTCAGGATTTCATTTTGTCCTCTATAACCTGAGTGGTTGCACCAAATGACTTCCAGGTACCCTCTAGCTGGAGATCAAAGTATCTAACACCTTTCTTTTTCCTGCCCACCAGCCAGGATTAGTTGCCAAGTGGTTGTCTCTTCCCAAGGTGTACAAGTGTTCTCTACCTAGGCCAGGCAAAAGGCCATACCCTACTGGCTCCCAAAATATGGCTATATGGGGAAAGGCCATCCTCCCAAATGCTCCATGACCAAGGATAAGATCATGCAACAAGTTGGGGTCTTATAATTAGACCCACCTGTGGAGAAGCTGGAGTGACTAGTATACATGAACATGAATGAATAATAGGGGGAAGAAAAGCTGAAGGGAAAAGGAAGTGGCTTAGTTTATCTTGAAGAGAAAATCTGGAGGTGAGAATAGAGAGAAGGTTGTGATCATCAAACCTACAAAAGATCACAAAACAGTTAATGCTTCTCAATCATTATAGCATAAACTATAGCATAAAGGTCTGAGGTTAAAACTGTATACAAGGAAGAATTCCCTCATTTTCAGAGGAAAATTATGGGGGAGATGTTAGAATATCTAGTTTTTGAGTAAGGAAATTGCAATACCTCTTCTTTTTGTTTCATGTCTCATGTGACTGCCTGTAAGAAATTAAGAGATGCCAGTAGTGGGAGCTGCATGGATGATGACTTGAGAATCTTGGAAACCTAAGAAAATGTTTAATACAAATCATACCTAAGAAAGAATCTTTCATTACCACTCCCAACAAATGGCATAGAATAGAGAAGACATAATTAGAAGGCAATTCATGTGGAAAAGAATAATGTTTTAGTGTTCAATGTGGATAAAAAGGATATGACAATCATAACATGCTAATCCTGCATAAATAGAATCATTAAATGCAGGATGAAAGCAGTGAGAGCACCCCTTGCCCTCTACTAGGGTCAGACATCCTGAATATTGTGTACACCTTCTACCTCCCATACTTTAGGAATGGTAGTGACAAATTGAAATACATTTTGAAGAAAGTGGGAAGAATGGAGAGGAAACTGGAAAACATATGAGAAGCAACTGAAAGAACTGGTGTGTGGGGGAGTTTATTCTGATAGTCTGGAGGTTTTTGGTGGGAGGGAAAGGGGTTAGTGTTTGTAAAGAACAAACTTTTTTTTTACTGTTGATAATGTGAGTTCTGCTACTTCAAACATGTCATAAGGTTCTGGAAAAAGACCACTTTTTCTGGGAAAACAACTAAGGAAAGAAAGAATTATCTGGCAAGTGGGTAGAGTGATAACCTATATTGTGATTATGCACTGGTTCAAGAACTGCCTTAACAATTCTGTCAGTAAGGTGATGATTAGGGGAGAGCCTAGAAAGCAAAATCCTAAATTAGCTGGAAAGGTCCATAGTGAGTACAGATTATTCATAAGGAAATGAAGTAATCTATTCTGGTATTGGGAAGGGATTAGTCTTAAAGTCTTAGAAAAACAAATACAAGTTCATGTCCTAGCTGAATGATGGTGGACAAGTCAGTTTCTTCCTCTGCAAAATCATACATATATGCATACTGGTAGCATACTTCACAAGGCTGTTGTGAGCAAACACGAGCTATTTTAATGCAGCTTTGGAAAATGCTATCTGGCCAGTGATGACTAAAGTGGGACTAGTCTTGGGGCTAGCCTCAGTCACTAGATGAAGAAGTTGTCATTGTTATAAGATCTTTTTAGAGCTGAGATAAGGAAAAAGAATGGGCCATCTATTCCATTTCCCCAAAAAATGTGTCAGCCAAATCCATATATAGTTGCACTGTGGTTATTTTGAGAAAAAATGATATGCACATGAAACTGTGGATTTGGTATTTTCTATTTCTTTAACACTTTGAATTAGTGATTTGAAAATTTGTAAAATACTTTCTCCAGTAACACTCCTTCTGAAAACCCCTCATCTTGACTGGGCTGAAAGGTTTACTTAAAAGAAGACTTAGGGAGCTAAAGAGGAAGAAAAGTCCTCTGTAGTCAACAATACTGGCAGCTGGAGAAACCAAGAGTTTTAGAGGGGAGAAGTTGGGAAACTGGGCTATTAGAGAAATGAAAACCAAAGTTATCTATCTCTTTGAATACTTGGAGAAGTCATGTGAAATAGGGAATACCCATGTCCTTGACAGCTCCAGACAACAGAACTTAGAGCTATTGGAGGAAGTTGGGAAATACTACCAAAAGAGTAGTTCAGCTCAACACTTAGAATTATTCTAAGGCAAAGTGTTGGACCTGGAGTGAGAAAGAATAAGATTCAAATTCTGCCTTTGGGACTTAACTAGCTGGGTGACCACAGACAAGCCAAAGAATTTCTCTAAGCCTGTTTCCTCACCTACAAAGAGGGAACAACAATACCAGTAGTGTCTCCCCCACAGGGTTATTAGGAAGTACAAAAGCGAAAATGTCTGTAAAGCACTTTGTAAATCTTAAAATGCTAAAAAAAAAAAATGCTCTGAATATTGCTTTTAATAATAATTAGCTAT
>JAJPUD010026178.1:0-16788 GCA_023553655.1 Myrmecobius fasciatus
TATCTATCTACCATTTATGTATTTATCTATGTATCTATCTATGTATCAATATATCTATGTATCTATCTATCTCTATTTGATATATAGCCATAGAAAAGGGAGACTGAAGAAAAGAAGAAACTTACCATGTAATAGCTTCCTAGTTTAACTAATTATATTTGCTAAGTAGTTTAGTGATAATGATAAAAGTTAGCGGTTATATAGTGCTTTAAAGTTTTTAAAACTACTCCACTCTCCTATTTTCATAAAGAATGCTTGAAAGTCCCCTATTCTATTAAAAATCTGGCTTTTTTCCTCTTTAGGGTTATGAACAATTTTGCTTATTGTTATTCTTGGTTGTGATACACTTTCTTTTATCTTTTGGAACATTGTATTTTTGGATCTCCTTTCCTTTCTGGTAGTAGCTATCAAGTCATATGTGATTCTGCCTGTGTCTGTTTTGTATTTTTTGTTTTGAATTATTTTTTCTGATTCCTGGCAGTAATTTTTTTCTTTGACCTAGAAGCTCTGGATTTTGGCTTTAACATTCCTGGGAGGTTTTCCTTGATTTATTTATTTTCAGGAGGTGAATAGTAGATTCTTTCTATTGATTTCTTGAAATATAGTATCCAGTTTCCTATTGTTGTTGTCATGATTTTTAGGTAGTCTGATGATTTTTAAAATTCTCTTTCCTTGATTTCTCTTTCAGGACAACTTTAAAAAGAGTATATTTTCTATCATGTTATTTTTTATTATTTTTAAAAAAGTTTATTTTATTTTACTTTTAATGTATCCTTGCTTTCTGTCTCATTCCAATTTTTAGGGATTCCAATTCTTGGGTAACATTTGCTGTCCTAAGCTATTATTTTTCCTTCCTTATTTTCTGCCCAGGTGCTTAATTTATTTTATATCTTTTGCTTCATATTTTTTTTCAGATATTTATGTAGTCTTTATGGCCTTTTTAAAAAAATTAAGTTCTATTTGGAATTGTTGTAGAGTGACTCTCTTCTTAGTTTACTTTTGGGATCTCTTTCTGTCTGTAATATTTATTCACTGTATACAGGATTTTCTTCTGTTTGCATATGCAAGTAGTTTCTCCACTGGACTTTTTCATAGACTCTGTTCCTTCCCATATTCTTAAACAGTGTGGAAAGGCACTCTTTAGTTCTGGAGGGAATAACGCTATAGAAATTCCTGTGTCTTGGTTAGTCAACTGATGGCTTGACTTAGTATTTTTCCTAGGAATGTTCCTGTACTTCTGCCTTGGATAGTGCAAAATTTGGAGTGAGCGCTTCTCCTTGTTATGATTCTACAAGCCTCACCCAGATGTTGTTTGTTGACTGTGCTGGTAGCAGGCCTCCTACCAGGGGAACATTGCTTCCCAGATGCTGGTCTGGCCTTTCTCCTCTTGTGGCTCTCGATGGCCTGCCTGCACAGGAGCTGAGCTGGCTGAGTGCTGGTCTGTGGTTCTTATTGGGCCATCTGAGCTCTGGATTGGACATGGGTTATTGAGTTCTGGTCTGACTCTGTCTCGTGCTGTGGCTTATACCACCCATCCTGAGTGGTAGGTTTTCTGGTCAGTGTGCATCATGGGTGCTCTTTATCATCCCTGTCTTCTGTTATGTTTTGGATGGGCTGCCTGAGACCTGTAGTGGTACCCTGCTAGCTCTATCTCTTACTCTGATTCTGGGCTCTTTGTGCAGTGTAACTTTGACCTACCCTCTATTTATCTAAAGCATCACTCCTGAGTCCTAGTTCAAGTCCTGAGGTTCCTGGGAGCCTTTCTATGCATTCCTGGCCTGGAGGGATAAGCTTAAGACCATTTTTTCTTTATCATTGCTCCTTATGGTATATTTTTGAACTTAACTGGGGAGTTTTTGGGGAAATCTGGGCTCCTCTAGATCCTAAAATGCTGCCATCTTAGCCAGAAGCCCCAATATTCCAAAAGACAGCTTGTCCAAATATTTAGATTTAATAGCTTCCATTTGTTTGTGTAGTATACTGTGAATTTCCAAGAATGTGTTTGGTGGAAGAGAGGAGAGCAGGATTTAATAGACCAATTGTAGGAAATAAACTTGTAAGGCAGAGAAATATGATCTCGGCTCTTTTAACAAAACACACTTAGGGTCATATGAAACTATAAATATCTCTGGGAGCATGTGGATTTCATTAGTTTTGAGGCTTGCTCAGTGCACCTTTTGGAAGGCAGCTGAGAGAGCAGCAGACATACTTCCATCTGTGCCCTTCTGCTCAAAAACTACAAAGATGTGAAGTTTCCAAGGGCGCGGGTCTGTCTCTGTCTGCCGGGTAATGGAAGGGGGGGCCACACCTCATCCTCCCCTTTGCCAGGCTCATGGAGACTACTCCTTGGAGAAAAAAACGTTGCATGTGTTAATGCTTCTAGCAGAGGGAGGTGGGGTGGATGGCTGTCTTTCCAACACTTATTCTATACTCCCCCTTTTAACTTAATGACATATTGGAGTCTGAAGCTGCTTATTAAAGAAAAATTAAAGCTTGGCATCATGGATAAAGAATTATCATAATATCCAACAGGCACCTGAGTTCAGTTGTGTGACTGGTTGTGTGATACTGGACAAGTCACTTAAACTTTTGGAAATCTTGTAATTTTCTAAGAAGATAAGTTGCAGAAAAAAAAATCCTGCTCTACATTGATATGAGAAGTATAAGACAGACAAGTATAATAGGTCCATTTTCTAAGTCTTCCCTCTTTGGAAGCCAGATTAGCTTATCTGGGAATAGGCCTTGTGGTCCATGGACCAACCTTCCTGTTGTCATATCAATGAGGTTGAGAAGATAGGTGAAAAGGAAAAAGAAAGGTAGAAAAATTAGTTGTTTTCTTTTGAGCTTTCTATTTATCTAAAGCATCACTCCTGAGTCCTAGTTCAAGTCCTGTGGGAAGCCTTTCTCTACCATGGGCCACAATCATTTCTTTGTAAATCATTAGGTAGAGAAATCATTTCTCTACCTAATCCTCATCCTATTCCCCACCACAGTCCATCTTCCACTTCTATACCTTTGTTCACATCCAACTTCCCACATTCTCCCTCCTCACCATTAATTCATGGAAACTCTAGATTTCTCTAAAGCACAGTTTAGGCACCTGATCCTACATGTAGCCTTTCTTGATTTTTCATTTCTTAGTATTTTCTTTCCACATTTCTTTGTATATGTGTTGTAATTTTTTATCCACGTACATGTTATATTCCCACATTGGAGTGTAAGATCTGTAAAGGCAAGGACAGTTTTGTTCTTTGTTTTTGTATCCCTAGTACCTAGCACAGAGGCACCATGGTGGCCCAGTGGATAAACCTTGTACACAGTAGGGCCCTCATCAATAGAATTATTGAATCCTCCCTTCCCTAAATTCCTGTTCCATTTATTTTACTAACACAAGGTCCTTGTTTCTTTAATGATGTACAAAACTTTCTCCCAAATGTTTACTGAAATTCTACATAAATGAATGGGGACAGTTAGATGGCACAGTGGATAGAGTGCCAAACAAGGAGTTGGAAAGATGCTTTTTCAAATCTGGCCTTAGACATAGCTGTGTGCCCCTGGGCAAGTCATTTAACCCCATTCGTCTCCATTTCCTCATCTGTAAAATTAGCTGGAGAAGGAAATGACAAATCATTTTAGTTTCTTTGCCAAAAAAACACCCAAAAGGTTCACAAAGAGTCAGAGATAACTGAAATAACTGAACTACACAAAAGAATGGAAACTGTTATCAAAATATTTATGTAAGCCAGCAAATCCATCTGTTCCTCTTTTATTAACAGTGAATTGCATTTCTATAGTATTTCCCTCCTCAGAAAAATTCAAGTTTTTCTAGGTGCTATTTTGGAGGATGACCTTTATTCTAGTTTCCTTGCACAAGGCTCTTTGTATTTGAATGAATGAATGAAAAAGCATTTATTGGGGTCATGAAGAGTCAGAAGTGACAGAACTACTGAATAACAACAATAACAAAAGGTGGTAAGCCCTATGCTAAGCTGTAGAGATAGAAATAGAAAAATGACTAAGTCCTTGATCTCAGAGAAAGAGGTAATAAAAAGAAAATTTTCTTTGAAGATATCAAAAAAGTATATTTTAAAGTGTGTATATCCTAAGTTTCTTTCTTTCTTTTCTTGTTTTGCTTTTTTGCTGAGGCAATTGGGTGACTTGCCCAGGGTCACACAGCTAGGGAATGTTAAGTGTCTGAGATCAGATTTGAACTCAGGTCCTCCTGACTTCAGGGCTAGTGCTCTATCCACTGCACCACCTAGCTGCCCCTACCCTAAGTTTCTAAATAGAATTTAAACTCCTTCTGGGGAAAAGTATATCTAATACTTGTTTGTATCCCTATTTCCTAGCTCAATTCCTTAGACACAGCAGGCAATAATTAATTAGTTATTGAGAATGATGATGTCTCTATTGTACCCCTAGTTTTTTTCTCTTTTTATTTAAGAAGGGACTTGGCCAGTTACTACTGAGTACCACCCTTGAAAGTTTCTTCCAGGAGCCTAACCTCATGTTAATTTGCCCATCTTGCCAATTTAGTTGAAAAAATTTTGTTAACCATCTATTAAACTGTCAGAAAGAAGTAATGTAATCATTTGTAACTTCCTTCTCAAGTTCAAAGTTTTCTAAGCAACTGAAATGTCTCCAGTCTAGGAAACTGTTAAGTCTAGGAAACAACTGAACAATTTTCCAAACTAGCTGGATGTTTCTTTTTAAAGGCTTATTGAACTTTGTCTTCCTTTTATCTGTTTTAAGCCTTTTTAAAACTAATAATAAATAGATCAGAAAGGGCAGGCACAGAGATGGGTGGGTAAGATGGTGCTTATTACATTACATTACAGATTCAAGAACCATGAGAGACGGGGAATTGTGACTGGTTCTTTGTGTGTGTGTGTGTGTGTGTGTGTGTGTGTGTGTGTGTGTGTGTGTAATGTAGAAGTGATTTAAACTCTGTTGGACAAGTTTTTTAACCCCTCTGTTCTCTAATCAATTCTCTAAGACTATAGCTGTCAGATAAGTGCTCAGATACATTGGTAGAGCCAGTTTCCTCATTTGAATATTTCTGTGCTAAGTTCTTTACTTTAGTTCTTTATTTTAGTTCTTACTTCTAATTACTAAAACTTTGAAACATGTTGTAGGATAGGATAAAAGGGAAACTAGAGGTAAAAGTAGGAATGAAATATTTCTAATGAACAAATGGAATAGGCAGGGAAAGAGAAAGTTTTTAATAAATTGTACGTGGTTTATGTAAACTGATAGTGGTTTATAAGGGGGTATCCCTAAAGGATGAATGAGAGAATGTTATTTATCTTGAAACTCAGGAAGTAATAGGTTCTGAGAAATACATGATACACATATCTTTCTCCTTAAGATGGTGATCATTAGCTGGCATTACAAATGTGGAATATGTCTCAGCTTTCCCATTTATTAAATATGGTAAAGGATTCTCAGAAAGAATGAAAGAAATAATCCAGGATGAAAAAAAAACATAATTTTTGAGTGGGCAGAAGGGAATTAAAGTACGTCCTCAGAGAAGGGTGAGTGAAAATATGAGAAGGTAGAAAAGGGGAAAAGAAGGAGTACTAAGGAAATTATTTAAGAGATGAGGCTGCATGAATACAGAGTAATTGCATACTACATAAGGAAGCAAAGCATATATAAATAAAACTTCCTCTGCCACCCCAAAAGAGGAAGAGAATTATTCCCACCTTCAGGGGAGAGAGAGAGAAAGAGAGAGAGAGAGAGAGAGAGAGAGAGAGAGAGAGAGAGAGAGAGAAAGACAGAGACAGAGAGACAGAGAGACAGAGACAGAGAGAGAGAGAAAGGGAAAGAAAGGGAGAGAGAGAGAGATAGACAGAGACACAGACATAGAGAGACCAAGAGAGACAGGCTGACAGGGACAGAGACAGAGAGACAGACAGAGAGACAGAGACAAAGAGAGAAAGACAGACACAGAGACACATAGAGAGACCAAGCGAGACAGAGAGACAGGGACAGAGACAGACAGAGAAATGGAGTGAGAGATAGAGACAGAGACAGACACATACAGAGACAGACTGAGAAAAAGAGACAGACACCTAAACATATACACACGGACAGAGAAAGAAACAGAGACATAGTAACAGAGAGAGACATCTGTAAAATGTGGTTAATAATAGCACCTATGTCATAGAATTTTAAGACTCAAATGAGATAATATGTATAGCATTTTGTAGGCTTTAAAGTACTATGTCTAATGATTGTCTAAAATATTTATCAAGCACTTACTATGTGTAAAGAACTGCTAGACATTAGAGATACAAAAAGAAGGTAAGACAGTTCCTACTTTGAAGGATATTTGAAGGAGCTGAATTTATCATGGACAAAAAGCAGTGTGAAGCTTTTAACAGGTGAGATCTATTCCCAATTTTTCTATAATAGTGGTGTACAATAATAACATTCATATCTCTAGCCCATTTCATGCTCAGTCCTGGTTTGTCTGCTTTAGTGGTCAGTGTCCTGGAATATTTCTATCAGAAGGGAGATTGGTATTTCCTACTTTGCTGGGATGGATCCTGCCCTCTTGTGGTATTAGAATACAAAGTATTGCCATTTATTATGGTGGTTTTCCAGGAAGGGTCAGTCTGCAACTTTATGCTACACTACACTTATTACATTATAGGAACAGTTTTATCACACTGCCTGTGGTGCTAACCATCAATAATAATGCCAGTGTCTAAATTTCAGGGTTCCTACTAGAACCCTGTTCGTTACAGAAGCCATCTCAGGACACATAGAGTAAGAACTGCATATCAGCCTTTAGGTACTCTACTACTCACCCCTATTCCCAATACAGATGATGGATTAGACATTGTGGAATTTAGTGCTGCTGTTAGCAGCTAGGTGTTGCAGTGAATGGAGCCTTGGATTTGGAGTGAGGAACATATCTCTTACCTGTTAGAACTTTCATAGTGATTGGATTCATATCTGACCTCACATTTAATAGCTGTGTGATCCAGAGCAAGACCCATAGCTTTTGCTTGTTTCAGTTTCTTTGACTGTAAAATAAATAGTTCCCAAACTCTCGGGGATGTTTTGATGACAAAGTGAGATCATATTTGTAAAGTGCTTTTCAAACCTTAAAGCACTATACATATGTTATTGTTAGCTTCGGTCCCATTGCCAACCCCTCCTTGATCAGTCTCAGCATTTTTGTATATCATGAGGCTGTTGCAAACTGGACATATTTGTGATGGTGAGGGATGAGCTCCAAAGTCTCTTCAGTGAAGAGAGAGTGATTGGGGACATCCCTGGGACCAAACAGTGGAAAATATTTGTGATCCAACTGTGTCAGCATCTGGACTTGTAACAAAAATAGGAAATCAAAATTATATAAACACAGGTATGTTAGGGCCCAAAAACTCGGGGATCTTGATAAGAAGTTTGTCTTGACTTGAGGATGGGAAGATGTTGTGTGCAATTCCCTTGAGGACATGAGACCCTGGAGACTTGATGAGATTGCTGAAGATGTCTCAGATAAAAGAGCTATTCAAAGTAATCTAAAAAACAGACTTGCCCAGAGGTGTGCTCTGTTATCAGGATGTGAGCTCCACTTTCTTTCTGACTTCCTCATCTCAATACAAAGTTAATTGCTAAAAGGTAGGTGGACTAAGAGGATAAAGGGCATGGCTATAGGTGGTGGGGGAGGTGAGGTGAGTGGAGGCAAGGCAAGGCAAGGGGGAGATATAGCAAGGCAGGCTGACTGAGAGGGGGCCTCAATAAAGAGCTACTTGATTTCATCTTTTTCTGGTTTGTGACTCTCCCTGGAGAACACGCTGGTCGTGTCCGAATGCGCACGGAAGCTCGGGAGGAGGTAAGACCCAGCTGCTCTCAGGTATAACACCTGGCCCAGGTACATATAGACTTATTTAAATTCTATTTAATTGGAAAAATTTTTAGAGTTATTATTTTTGTTCATTTCTTTTTATCTCAGATGTATATTTCTTTCCCCTTCCCAATGAGTCCAGTTATTGTAACAAAGATTTTACAAGAGAAAAAAAGTCTATTAAAATCATTTAACACATCAATATACACAACTATCAACACTATTAGTAGAGAAGTAGATTTTCTCAAGTCTTCTCTAGGATTGGACTTGATCATTATAATTGTGCAGTGTTCATTTTTTTTTTGTTATTGATATTCTCATTTGCATTACAATAATCATTGTGTATATAGTATCCCTGGCTTTTTATTTTTATTTTTTATTTATTTTTACTTTTTTCTGTATCAGTGTAGTTGAGTTTTCCCTTGTTTCTCTGAAATCTTCATTTTGGTCTTTTCTTACAGTACAGTAATATTTCAGTACTAGTATTTCAATACAGTCATGCACATCTTTTTTTTTTTTTAAACCATTCACTTGAACTACAGTCAAATACTTTGTTTCTAGTAATTTACTTAGGATATTGTCTATTGCAGGCATGTAAGATTTTTCCCTGGCAGAATGGATGGTTGAGAAGAATTTGTTTCAACAGCCATGAAGGTGCTGAAGCAGGCACTGTGGAATCCTTAAAGCTTAGTTAGACATCAAAGATGTCAAGGTCATCTACTACACCCTGGGTTATAAGTGATCAGCTTCACTTTTGTCTTGACACTGTATTTTAATGATTCTGCAATAGAGAATGAAGCTGAGGACTTTGTACAATTCTGCCTCAGTTAAATCCAATTTATTAAGTAAAAACATCATCTGGTGATATCCTTAATCCTTAGGAGGATAAACAATAGTGCTTCATTAAAAGGACTTCCATGAATATTTTATTGCACTGGGGACCTTTCTGTCTTTGATTGCTTTGGTGTCTCTGTAGTTGAGCACTAAACATTTATTAAGAGCTTCCAATGTACCAGGTACAAGGCCATGCAAGGGAAATACCAAAAAAAAAAAAAAAAAAAAAAAAAAAAAAGGCAAAAACATTATCACTCAAAAAGGTCACATTCTAATGGGATGAAAGAAATAACTATAAATAACAATTATGGGAGAGTTCCAAGTTTTTCCCTTGGCCTATTTTCTTGTTCAAAGTACATCTTTTGAAGGAAGTTACTGATGTGCCAAAAATTTACCCTACCTAAACTATCTTCTGTAGGTGAATTCCGTCCCATTGCATTCTAATCAGGTTTTTGTGGAGATAAATTGTCTGATTAAATGGCCCAAGGCTGGGGATGATTAAGAAGTAAATGACATGATCAAAGTCATCCCCAGCCCCTCATTAGAACACATCTACTTCTCATTATAATATTCATGTCTTGTTAGTTATTAACAATCAGAGGTAATTTCTACCCTTAAAAACATCCACTTTATCAAGGGCTTCCAAGTGTTGAGTGCATTCCATGATTTGTCTTAATTCTGAAAAAAGATCAAATGATTATCTTTTTATTACTAAAATGCTAGAATTATTAATAAAATGATTAATTATTTAGAAATTATGTCTTTTGGACTTTTATATATCACAAGGGGAATAAGAGTAAATATGTAGAAGATAAAAGATAAGGAATAAATGGAAAGTTCTCTCAGAAAGGGAAGGCACAGCAATTGATGGGATGAGAAAAGGCCTCCTGAAGAATATAAAGTCTGACTTTTGAAGGAAACCAGGAAAGCAAAACAAATTCCAATGACGAAATTTTCAGGATTATCCCTATCTTTGACTCATATTTATATCTGGCCCTCATTTTGCTCTTGACACTGACTTTTTTTTAATTAAAACTTTTTATTTTCAAAATATATACATGAATGATTTTTGACATTCAACCCTACACAACCTTGTGTTCTAATTTTTCCCTTCCTTCCTTCCAGTTGACAACTGATCTAATATATTTTAAACATGTGACACTTTGTCTTTATCATTCTTTGCATTTGGCTTTTCCATTGGTCATCTGACCAAGTCATTCTGAAAAGCTTTCCCACTTACAGAAAAGAGGGGATTGAGTTTGGAAAGCAAATTTAGAAAATTGGTGGCAGGGGGCAAAGGATACATAAATCTTACAATAACTGTATAAAGGAGATATATTTCTCCTCTATTTATAGATGAGAATACTGAGCCTAGAAAGATTAATACTTTCCCCAAACAGCAAAAGTTGGAGCCCAATGTTCCTCCGGACTTCAGGCCCACCACTTTTTCACTACTCCACCCTGCTTCTTCTTAGGAATGGGGATAGAACTCGTCATTGTCTGTAAGTTCTTTAATATCCAAATGTTTGACTCTCCCCTTTCACAGTCTACCTTGGACCCTCACACAGAGATTTTGGCAGACTCAGAACACATCATAGTTCTAGTCATGTTGGGTGGGTATTGCTGGCTGTCACTTCACTCTGACTTTTACAGATGTACCTGCTTTGTTTTGTCTGGGAGGGGTAAAGGGAGGAAGTTGGCAGATGCCAATTTTAAATGTTCTCTGCCACTTTTTATAAGGTGAGAACAAAGAAGTCTGGAGGTACCTAATGAGTTTTCCATTTTGTTTGTAACCACTTATTCTTGGCACCATGTTAGATTAGGAGGCCTATATAGTTTGATGCCAGCTCAACATCTCTAGGGTTCATTTTCCATGTTTTGAGATGTCTCCCTAAGGACCATTCATGGAGCAGAATCCTATTCTTGTGATAGGCTGATATTCTACATAGTCACCATCATCAATCAACAATCTTTCTAGGGTAAGACAATTTAACAGGTGAGGGAGATATAACTACCATGAAACCAGTCTGTGCATGAAACTACTTGCATAAGGGTCTTAAGAAATAGTGCCCAGGAAGAAAGCATAGGGATTGCTATGATCGTTCACCAGCAGAAGAGGCCCCTAGGAGCAGGGAGAAGAGCCAGCAAAAGTGACTTGGGGTTTCAAAGGCAGAAGATGGGTAAGGTTGCTGCCTTTTCAAAAATGTTAATCAGCCTGAGTACTGATCCAGTGAAAACTCGTCACCTAAGATTCTTGGAAAATCAAACACAGGCTTCCTCCCAATCTTCTCTCCTCAGAAAGGCTTCTCAGAAAATTCTCCTGCCTCTGCACGAATGAACACACAGAGAGCTAACCCATAAGGATTTAGCCATAAGTCCTGTAAGTTAGAGGGAAAATTTTGCCAAGACCCCCATCACTCTCTGGTACTCATGGAAACCATGGCAGTCATCTTATGTACTGAGGCTTTACATAGGCTGGGGCCTTCACCATGGAGCATGACAGAATGGAAATCATTCTGTTGAGGCTAGATTTTTGGAGAACTTTTCCTGAAGTGTCCTGCAAAACCAGAAATATTGTCATATTATTCATTCAGACACAGAGGGGCTTTCTTTCCCATTCTGAACACACAAATAGGCTAATGGGTTCTGTTTTAGGTTATAAGAGCATCACATCATAAACTTAGAGCTGAGGGAACTCATAGATTGTCTAGTTCAATTTCTTGAACAATCAATCAATCCATCAATCAAGCATTACTAAGAACCAACAATGTGCCAAGCACATTGTTATAGATGGTTCAAGTTTTTTCAGTTGTTTCCATCTCTTTGTGATCCCATTGTTTTTGGCTCTCTCTGCAAAGGCACTGGAGAAGTTTGCCTTTTTGGCAATCCTATTGTCAAACTCAAAAAGTTTGCTCATTTTACAGGTAAGGAACAGACCCAAATAGGATTAAGTGACTTGTCCAGGATAACACAAATAGTAAATGTCAAATTTGAACTCAGGTCTTTCCTATTCCAGGCCTGACTCTCTTTCTATTGTAGCGCCCAACTATCTAAAGACATGCTAGCTATTATTATTACTACTATATAAGTAAACATAAAATATAAACATATGTATGTGTGTATATCTACATATATATGTATATCTTTATACATCTATATCTACATATCTATCATTTATATATTTATCCATCCATCTATCATGTATCCATCTATCCATCCATCTATTCCTCTCTCTGTTTATCTTTATCCATCCATCTATCTATATATGTATCATCTATCTATATATATATATATCCATATATCATCTATATATTTATCTATCCATTATCAATCTATACATTTATATATCTATGTATCTATACATCTATTAATCTATTTATACATATTTCTATGTATCATCTATCTATATCTATGTCTATCTATCAATCTCTATGTACCTATCCACCTATTGATCAATCTATCTATACATTTATTAACCTATCTATCATCTATCTACCTATCTTTACATTTATCTATTTTTTATCTATGTATCTATCTACAGATGTGTCTATTAATCTATTTAGCTATACATTTATCTATATCTATTTATATATCTATTATCTATCTGTCTATCTATCTATTGATCTTTCCATTTATTGCTCTATTTATACATCTATCTATCAACCTATCTATCCATCTATCATTTATCTATCTATTTATCTATCTATCTACCTAGTGTAGTGGATAGAGTGCCAGTCCTGGAGTCAGGTGAACTTATATTCAAATATAGCCTCAAACACTTAAAGGTTATGTGATTCTGGGCAAGTCACTTAATCATGTTTGCCTCTCTTTCCTCAATTATAAAATGAGTTGGAGAAGAAAATGGCAAATCACTTTAGTATCTGCCAAGAAAACCCTAAATAGAGTCATGAAAAGTAAGATAAGACTGAAAAGGATTAAATGACAGCATCCCTTATGCAAAAAACTTTTCATAGCTCCCTTTTCCCTGACGAAAGACAAAATTCCTTATAGATCCAGGAATGAGTTAAACCATGCTACTCCATAACCCTTTTGGGGGGAGGGGAAGTGAGTGACATTCTTGCAAGTTGTAAACTTTTAAGCAGTCCCTTTAGCTTCCCGGGGACTCTGTTTCCTCCTCTGTAGAATGAGGAGGAGACCATATGGCCCTAGAGATCCTCACTGGCTCTAAATAGATAATACAACATCTGCCAATGAGGAGATTGAAGGACCTTCCAGCTGTGGATCTGTGATCCCATAAAAGCAGCCACCACTGCCCATCCTCCACTGACCTGTAAGTAGAAACAGATGTTGTACCTGCAATGAATTGTCCTCCTGCCTCCATTCTTCCTTCCCCCAAAGAAATTTTCTCCTAAACCTCCTGAGGAAAATATCCAGTATATGCCAGGCTTGCTTCTATTTTAGCTTATGCAGATGTCTGAGACAGGTGTGAAGGGGAAGGTTCAGGATTGTTTTCTGTCCTTCTTCCTGTCATCAATCATTCCTCCTCTCCAACTGGCTCAGGGAAAAGAAGACGTCTCATTTGCAAACCAGGTCCTGCTACCCTGTGCTATTCCTTCCCAAGTCAAACAGGGCTGACATTTTGTTGGGATTTGGGATTGGCAGACTGTCCTACTTCTGACTTTGGGTGGTACAGAAAAACTGACAAAAAGTTCAACTCCTGAAACTGCCTGGAGACATCTCAGCCATGTTCTTACAACTGCTCTTCAGGCAGATGTCTAGGCCCACATATTAGAGGCAGGCTGAGTAGCAGGATTGATGTTTTGATTTTTTTTTTTTTTTTTCAGAGAGTGAGACATTATGGTTTTAAAAGAGCAGTTGCCTAGGAATCTGGGGAGCTGAATACTAAATGAGTCTCTTACACTAGTTTATTGTCTAAATGTGGGCAAATCATTTCATTTTTGTAAGAGGTCAGTTTTGGGTTTGCAGTCAGAGTACCTGGATTCAAATCCATGCTAATTGAGTGATTTTGATCAAGTGACAAGTTCCATGGACTTATCTTATCTTATCTTTATCTATCATCCAGCCTTCTATCCAATTATCTATTATCTATCTACTTAACTATCTATCCATTCATTCATGTATTTATCTATCTCTCCATTTATCTATCTATGATATCCATAGGTCTATTTATATCCATACTCATATATCTATTCATCTCTTTAACTCTTTGTCATCTATCTCTTTATCTCTCTCTCTTACACTCTCTCAAGGAGGTGGAGCCAAGATAGTGGAGTATAAACATGATTCTCTGTGACCTCTTCTGATCTTCTCTCCATCCAAAAGCAGATTAAGCCTTTAAACTGGTTCTGGAGTCAAAGCACCCCCAAATATTTGGGCCACCATACATTCCCAGAAGAAGTTACCTTGGAGAAGCTCGGAGCAGGTCTGTTTCAGTTGGGCAGGGAGATAGTCTGCCAAGATCAGATAACAACTCTGGGAGAGGGCAGGAAGCCAGGACAGGACTCAGAGCACTGCAGTTTCTAAACACATGGGAAGTTTCTGTGAACCTGTTGGACCACTCTGCCGTGGTTGCAAGCAGGTGCTTTGGCAGATCTGCCTTTTATAAAAGATAGATTGTGAGAACACTGGAACTGGCCCTGATTGCCCAGCACCAGAATTCAATCAGCAGAACTGCCCCAGGGAAAATTAAAGCAGCTGTTGCTCTTTTGCTTTGAACAGACCTCAAGGTTTAAAAAATGAATAAAAAACAAAAAAAGAACTCTCACCATAGACAGCTTTTATGAAGAGAGAGAACAGACTTCAGATCCTGAGGTTCGTAAAGGTAAAACAATTCCAGAGGAAGCCACAAGACATGTGCTGGTCCCTATTTCATAAGGGTTTACTAGAAGATTGCATAAAGAATCTCAAAAGAGAGTTAGAAGAAAAATGGGGAAATGAATTTAAATCATTGCAAGAAGGAATGGAAAAAGCATTTAATGCCCTAGAAAAGAGATATGAAAAAGACACAAATTCGCTGAAAAATAAAATTGGTGAAATGGAAAGACTGCAATGAACAAAAAAAATTAATTGGCCAGTTATAAAAGGAGCTAAAAAGGTAACTGAAGAAAATATTACATTAAAAATTAGAATTGAACAAATGGAAGTAAATGAATCAAAAAGACTTCAAGAATCAGTCAAACAAAACCAAAAAAATTGTATAAAATATGAAATATCTCCTAGAAAAAACAACTGACCTGGAAAATAGATCTAGTCTAAGTATTATTGGACTTCTTGAAAGCCATGATGAAAAATAAAGAACCTAGACACTATCTTCCAGGAAATCATGAAAGAAAACTGCCCTGATGTTTTAGAATCAGAAGGTAAAATAGCCATCAAAAGAATTCACCAATCACCTCCTTAAAGAGACCCCAAAATTACATCTTCAAGGAATATTGTGGCTAAATTTCAGGATTATAGCACCAAGGAAAATATATTGCAAGCAGCTAGAAAGAAACAATTCAAATACCAAGGAGACAAAATTAGGATTACCCAGTATCTAGCAGCTTCCACCTTAAAGTATTGAAGGGCCTGGAATCAGATATTCCAAAAGGCAAAAGAACTTAGATTATGCCCAAGAATAAGCTATCCAGCTAAAATGATTATTATCTTTCAGGAAAGAAGATGGATATTTACTGAGATAGATGAATTTCACCTACTTCTAAGGAAAAGACCAGATCTGAACAAAAAAATTGACCTCCAAACACAGAACTCAAGAGAAACATAAAAAGGTAAAAAGGAAAGAACTCTTGAGAACTATATTTCTATTATGGGTATACTTAGAGAATATGGGTAAAATTTGATATTACTTTGATAATATGAAAAAGAAACTAGAGGTGGAAAGTGGATAATATTGGAAAAAGAGGAAAAAGGAAGTAAAATAAGGTAAAAATGAAAAAGGAGGTAAAAATAAAGTAAAATCTCATGAAGAAGCAAAGAAAACCTATTATAATTGAAGGAAAGAAGGGAGAGTGATGAATCTTGTGTGAATCTTATTCTCATCAAATTGGGCTCTAAGAGAGAATATTTGGTTTCATAAAGAAATTTGTTCCACCTCATAGGAAGTGGGAGGGAAAGGGGGAAAAGAAAGGGAAAGACTAATAGAAGGAAAAATAGAAGAATTAGGGAAAAGGTGTAAAAAGGGGGGAAGGGCTCTAAAGGGAGGACTGTTTGAGGTGGTCATCGAAAGCAAAATACTGGGGTGGGAGGAAGGGGGGAATAGGAAAGGAAAGAGAAAAAGATAACTTTTGGTAAATAAGATGGCAGGAAATACAGAATTAATTATTTTAATTGTAAATGTGAATGGGATGAACTCTCCCAAAAAGCCAGAAGCAGATAGCAGACTCGATTAAAAGCTAGTATTCTACAATATGCTGTTTACAAGAAACACATCTAAAGTATAGAGACATATACAGAGTGAAGGTAAAGGGCTGGAGCAGAACCTATTATGCTAAGCAGGGGTAGCAAACCTGATCTCAGATTAAGTAAAAGCAAAGATAGATCTAATTAAAAGAGACAAGGAAGGAAACTATATATTACTAAAGGGTATCATAGATAATGAAGCAATATCAGTACTAAATATATATGCACCAAGTGGTATAGCATGGAAATTCCTACAGCAGAAGTTAAGAGAGATGCAAGAAGAAATAGACAGCCAAACTATACTAGTGGGGGATCTCAACCTTGCTCTCTCAGAATTAGACAAATCAAACCACAAAATAAATAAGAAAGAATTTAAGGAGGTAAATAAAATGTTAGAAAAGTTAGGTATGATAGAACTTTGGAGAAAATTAAATAGAGATAGAAAGGACTTTACTTTTTTCTCAGCAATTCATGGACCTTATACAAAAATTGACCATGTGTTAGGGCATAAAACCTCAAAATCAAATGCAGAAAGGCAGAAATAGTAAATGCATTTTTTCAGATCATGATGCAATAAAAATCACATGCAATATAAGGCCAGGAGGAAATAGACCAAAACCTAATTGGAAATTAAATAATCTAATCCTAAAGAATGAATGGGTGAAACAGCAAATCATAGTAACAATCAATAATTTCGTCCAGGAGAATGACAA
>JAJPUD010026179.1:0-16787 GCA_023553655.1 Myrmecobius fasciatus
TCAAGTAAAAGCCAAGATAGATCTAATCAAAAGATATAAGGAAGGAAACTATATTTTATTAAAGTGTACCATAGGTAATGTAGCAATATTTATACTAAATATATATGCACCAAGTGCAATAGCACACAAATTCCTAGGGGAGAAATTAAGAGAGATGCAAGAAGAAATAGACTGCCAAACGATACTAGTGGGGGATCTCAACCTTGCTCTCTCAGAATTAGATAAATCAAACTACAAAACAAACAAGAAAGAAACTAGGGAGATAAACCAATTGTTAGAAAAATTAGGTATGATAGATCTATGGAGAAAGTTGAATGGAGACAGTAGGGAGTTTACTTTTTAATCAGCAGTCCATGGAACCTATACAAAAATTGATCCTGTGTTAGGGCATAAAAACCTCAAAATCAAATGCAGAAAGGCAGAAATAGTAAATGCATCCTTTTCAGATCATGATGCAATAAAAATCACATGCAATAAAAGGCCTGGAGAAAATAAACCAAAAGTTAATTGGAAATTAAATAATCTAATCCTGAAGAATGAATGGGTGAAAGAGCAAATCATAGACACAATCAATAATTTCATCCAGCAGAATGACAATAAGGAGACAATATACCAAAATTTGTAGGATACCGCCAAAGTGGTTATAAGGGGCAATTTTATATCTTTAGATGCTTACTTACATAAAATAGAGAAAGAAAAGATCAACGAATTGGGCTAATCATTAAAAAAAAACTAGAAGAAGAACAAATTTAAAAAAACTCAATTAAATACCAAATTGGAAATTCTAAAAGTAAAAGGAGAAATTAATAAAATTGAAAATAAGAAAACTATTGAATTAATAAATAAAACTAAGAGTTGGTTCTATGAAAAAACTAACAAAATAGATAAGCCCTTAGTTAATTTGATAAGAAAAAGGAAAGAGGAAAATCATATTGTTAGTCTAAAGAATGATAAGGGAGAACTTTCCTCCAATGAAGAGGAAATTAGAGCAATAATGAGGAGTTACTTTGCCCAACTTTATGCCAGTAAGTTTGATAATCTAAATGAAATGGAGGCATATCTACAAAAATATAGATTGCCCATGTTAACAGAAGAGGATATAAATTATTTAAATAGTCCCATATTAGAAAAAGAAATAGAACAAGCCATTACCCAACTCCCTAAGAAAAAATCTCCAGGGCCAGATGGATTTACATGTGAATTCTACCAAACATTCAAAGAACAGTTAATTCCAATACTACACAAACTATTTGAGAAAATAGGGACAGAAGGTAAACTGCCAGAATCCTTCTATGAGACTGATATGGTGTTGATAGCTAAAACAGGTAGGGTGAAAACAGAGAAAGAAAACTATAGACCAATTTCCCTACTGAATATTGATGCAAAATTTTTAAATAAGATATTAGCAATGAGATTACAGAAAGTCATCCCCAGGATAGTAAACTATGACCAAGCAGGATTTATAAGAGGGATGCAGGGCTGGTTCAATATTAGGAAAACAGCATAATTAATTATATTAATAGCGAAATGAACAAAAACCATATGATTATCTCAACAGATGCAGAAAATGCCTTTGATAAAATCCAACACCCTTTCCTATTAAAAACACTAGACAATATTAGAATAAATGGGCTTTTCCTTAAAACGATTAGTAGCATATATTTAAAACCATCAGCAAACATCATATGTAATGGAGACAAACTCAAACCATTCCCAATAAGTTCAGGAGTGAAACAAGGCTGCCCACTGTCACTATTACTATTTAATATTGTATTAGAAATGTTAGCTTTAGCAATAAGAGAAGAAAAAGAGATAAAAGGAATCAGAGTAGGAAATGAAGAGACCAAATTATCACTCTTTGCAGATGACATGAGGGTTTACTTAGAGAACCCTAGAGACTCAACTAAAAATCTACTAGAAACAATTCACAACTTTAGCAAAGTGGCAGGATTCAAAATTAATCCACATAAATCATCAACATTTTTACATATTACCAACAAAGTTCAGCAGCAAGAGATGCAAAAAGTAATTACATTCCAAATAGCAGATGATAGGATAAAATATTAGGGAATCTATCTGCCAAGGAAAAGTCAGAAACTATACGAACTAAATTACAAAACACTTTCCACACAAATAAAATCAGACCTAATCAACTGGAAAAACATTAAGTGCTCATGGGTAGGCAGAGCGAACATAAGAAAAATGACAATACTACCCAAACTAATCTACTTATTTAGTGCCATGCCAATCAAACTCCCAAGAAATTATTTTACACATCTAGAAAAAATAGTAGCAAAGTTCATTTGGAAGAACAAAAGGTCAAGGATTTCAAGGGGATTAATGAAAAAAAAGGCAGATGAAGGTGGCCTTGCTGTACCAGATCTAAAACTATATTATCAAGCAGCGGTCATCAAAACCGTTTGGTACTGGCTAAGAAATAGAACAGTCGATCAGTGGCACAGGATAGGATATCAGGACAATCTAGGCAATAACCTTAACAATCTAGTATTCGATAAACCCAAAGACACCAGCTTTTGGGATGAATACTCACTATTCAGCAAAAACTGCTGGGAAAATTGGAAACTAGTGTGGAAGAAATTAGGGCTTGACCCAAACTTAACACCACATACCAAGATAAGATCTAAATGGGTTCATGATCTAGATATAAGGAAGGACTTTGTAAGCAAGTTAGAGTTACGTAATATAGTTTATCTCTCAGACCTGTGGAGATGGAATAAATTTATGTCCAAAGAAGACCTGAAACTCCTAATTGAACACCAGATAGATAATTTTGATTTTATTAAGTTAAAAAGTTTCTGTACAAACTAAACAAATGCTGACAAGATTAGGAGGGAAGCATCAAATTGGGAAATCATCTATACATTTAATGGTTATGATAAAGGCCTCATTTCTAAAATATATAGAGAATTGTCTCATATATATATAAGAATTCAACCCACTCTTCAATAGATATTTGGTCAAGGGATATGAACAGACAATTTTCAGATGATGAAACACAGGGCTGGGACACTAATACATTGTTGGTGGAACTGTGAATGTATCCAACCATTCTGGAGAGCAATTTGGAGCTATGCTCAAAAAGTTGTCAAACTGTGCATACCCTTTGACCCAGCAATGTTTCTACTGGGCCTATATCCCACAGAGATCTTAGAGGAGGGAAAGGGACACACATGTGCAAGAATGTTTGTGGCAGCCCTTTTTGTAGTTGCTAGAAACTGGAAACTGAAGGGATGCCCATCAATTTGAGAGTGGCTGAATAAATTATGGTATATGAATATTATGGAATATTATTGCTCTGTAAGAAACGACCAGCAGGACGATTTCAGAGAGGCCTGGAGAGACTTGCATGAACTGATGCTGAGTGAAACGAGCAGAACCAGGAGATCATCATACACAGCAACAACAGTATTACATGATGATCAATTCTAATGGACATGGCTCTCTGCAACAAAGAATTGTCTCAAACTAGTTCCAATTGTTCACTGAAGAAAACCATATACACCCAGAGAGAGGGAAATGAAATATGGACCACAACATAACATTTTCATGATCTCTATTGACATTTGCTTGCATTGTGTTGCCTTTCTCTGATTCTTTTTTTTCTTGTAGATAGGATTTTTCTTGCATAACTTCTGAAGCATTTCAAAAGTATTAACATGTAGTGGACTTCCTGCCATCTAGGGGAGGGGAGGGGGCTGGGGGTAAAATTTGTAATGGAAAGCTTTGTAAAGATCAATGTTGGGGAACTACCCATACTTATGTTATACAAATAAAAAGCTTTAGTAAAAAAAGAAAATATTGCTTATTGCTCAAGCAAAATTTTATTTTTATTCTATGGCTTTCAGAATAGATACTATACATTGTTTCTTATGGAAAAGATTACAAGATAAGAACTTATTAGTTTTTGAAATATATAATAGATAAATTTATACAGCATACTTAACATCTTTTTTTATAAGGGTAGATATATAGCATTTAAAATCTATTGCTTCCTCCAATTCAAACAACAAAAACAGCAAACACAACAGTAAAAAACAAAAACCTCTTTCAAACAAACACACAGTCCAGAAATGCAAATCCCATTTCCAAATATGAATTGGACATTTAAAATAATGAATGTTTCATTATGTATTTGAGAGAGAGAGAGAGACAGACAGACAGACAGACAGAAAGAGAGAGAGAGAGAGAGAGAGATATTAAAGCTATCAAGTGATTCAGTTGAGTAGTAATCCTGGAGCAAGGAAGACCTGACTTTAAATGTCTTTAGACAGAAGCACAAAGAGTAGGATATGACTGAACAACAACAAATGTGTACGTGTGTTTATACATACAGAGAATTATAGATATGTATACACATACATATACCTATATCTGTATGATCTATATGTATAATGCTACAGTATAGATATAGGTAACAAATATTTAGGTATAGATATGTATTAGCTCCCACTACTGCTGTTGCTGCTGCTATTACCACTACCATTACCAGTTCTTTGTACCCCTATTTTACCTTGCATTAATTACATTTTAAAAGTTTTTTTTCTTTGAAAGTTGTTTTTTTTTTCTCTATGACATTGATTTCACTGTGTAAATTATTCTCTATTTCTTTTTGCTTCATCCTACAGTAGGCAAAACATGTCTCCTTTTAAAAACATTCCATCATTTCTTATGCACAATTATGTTTATATAGCACATATGTTTTAGACATTCTCCAGTGGTTAATTGGGCACCCCCTAACCTTCCTGTTTGGGGATAGTAAAAACAGCTACTATAAATAATAATAATGTATATGAGTCCTCATTTATTTTATTTGATCACTGTGGTATAGAGTCTTTATACACATAAAGTTGGATCAAAATGAACACAAACTTTAGGAATGTTTAAATCATAGTTGTCATAGTTTCAGATTATTATCCAGAATGATTAAGGTAGTAAACAAGTCATTAAAGCATTTGTTATTTGTGTTATTTGATTTTTTTACAATCTCACTCATATTTTTCCATTTTCTTGAACTAGGAGTCAGGATGATGAATTCAAATCCTGCCTCAGATACTTCCTAACTGTATGGTCTTGGGCTAATCACTTAATTTCAAATACAGTGTTACCATATATAAAATGAAAATGATAACAGCATCAATCTCATAGCATTACTTTAAAGAGCAAATGTTGAAAACATTTTGCAAACATTAAGCCTGAGTATAAATGTGATTATTGTTATTTTTGTGGTGGTTTTTATTGTCATCCAGGCCAGTCTGATGGTGAAGTAGAAACTGAAAGTTTCTTTTACTTGAATTCCTCTAATTATTTGTAATTTGGATCATATTTTTCATGATTTGGTAACAGATTTATTTTTAAAGCTTCTTGATCATATTCTTCAAATAGCTATTCCTAAAAGGTGGGTACTGAGTTGTATCCACTGCCCATCACTTCCTTATATGTTCTGTCTTCCTTATTGGAATATAAGGGACAGCTAGGTTGCAGAGTGTCTGGACTTAAGAGTGTCTAGACTGGAGTAAGGATGACTTATCTTTATAGGTTCAAATTTGGCCTTAGACACTCACTAGTTGGGTGAACTAGATCAGATTGCTAGCAAGCATCTAATGTTTTATTTGAAATAAAAATGTTTTGACTACAATTCTAGAACTTGAAGTCAGCACTGACATATTAAACCAAAGAATTCTTAAGGAATCTTAAAAATCAAGATCTACTCCTCATTTTCCCCCTCAAATTTATAGAAAATTGTAAGAACATAATATATACTGATGAACTGAAATTTGCTAGATGTTTCATGAATGGATAATAATTTTTTTATTAAAGCTTTTATTTGCATAACATATGCATGGGTAGTTCTTCAACATTGACCATTACAAAGCTTTCCATTACCAATCCCCCCCAGTCCTCTCCCCTCCCCTAGATGACAGGAAGTCCACTAAATGTTAATTATATTAAAATACTTGTCAAGTCAAATAGATGTATACATATTTCCACACTTATCTTGCTGTACAAGAACAATTGTATCTACAAGAAAAAAAAATTGGATAATCAATTTTTAAAATAAAATAAAATTAGGTATAGTACTAAAATTTTTCAAAATAATCTTGTCTTGATGATTCTAAAGACCTATCAGTGTTTTACTGGGCCTCAATATGATGCCAATAACATCATTCTTCACTATTCTAAATTATGTTAAATGTTTATTACTTAAAAAAATCTCTGGCATCATGTTCACTTTGTTATATTTATTCCATTCATCAGATAATGATTATGGACCTAATACACAATGTATTAAGCTGAACTTTGTGGAGATAACAACTTTAAATACAAGAAGATGCCTAACTTCATACATAGCAATGGTGTGGTATAGTGGGAAGATTTCTTGCTTTATAGTTTAAGGCCCTGGGTTTGAATCTTATCTCTACCAGTGTGATGATGATTAATTTATAGTCTCTTGAGACTTCCTTTTCCTTATCTCTATGAGCAAATTCAGAATTTGTGAAAAATGAAGTCTAAGTTAGTTTGTTAGATTGATGGTTTGTTTCTGTCTCTGATTGATATCATCATAAATCAGAGAGCAGAGTGGGTTACAATCAAACAGCTAGGTGGGAGCAAGATACATTGTACAGATAATTGGAAAGATCACTTAGCAATACCTGGGTTCAAACTTGACCACAGAAACAAATAAGAAAACTAAGGTTAGGAAGGAAAGTGAATTATCCATAGTTATCCATAGTTATGGATAAATCACTTTACCTTCTTAACCTTAGTTTTCTTATTTGTAAAGTGAACATAGTGCCAGCATTAATTAATTCATAGCTAGAGTAAAGATCAAAAGAGTTTGTAAATCTTAGAACACTATACATATGAGAGATATTTTCATTGTTATTGTTATTATTATTATTAAATCACTAATTTAGAAAATGACAAATAGAATCCACCAAGTCTTCTTGTCACTTTTAATTTTGCTACATGTGTGTAGACCTAGTCTGAATTTTTTATGATCTTTTCTCACTAGCAATGTTCCCTATTCTTTTTGCTTTCTCTTATTTCATTGTGTTTATAGAACTGCTGAAATATGCATGACCCTTTGTACATCGCGGTAATCTATGATGGCATCTAGGTTTTCCCATGCCAGAATTTGTGGGTTATCACCTTTTGTAGAGTCAGCAGATAAGAACACAAACTGCTAGGTTAGATTCTGCCAAAGCCAATTCCTCCTACGGTGTAAGCTTAACATACCATTAATTCTAAATGCAATTTCAATCTATGATAATTTTCAGAACTGCAATGAGTGCCATTGTCACTGTGGAGAACTCTGCATTTTCTCTTATTGAACTCTTCAAAGCAATATAGTTCTTATCAAATCATACAATGAATTATTGAGTACCTACAATTCTTTCAAGTATGTATTGAGCAGCTAGTGTGAAAAAAAATATTAGATGAGA
The DNA here is from genome assembly GCA_023553655.1 of Myrmecobius fasciatus. Taxonomy (NCBI): domain Eukaryota; kingdom Metazoa; phylum Chordata; class Mammalia; order Dasyuromorphia; family Myrmecobiidae; genus Myrmecobius; species Myrmecobius fasciatus. Next base: position 7,464 of record JAJPUD010026179.1, read on the forward strand.
ATAGGCTTACCATAGAAATTTAAGACATCCTCTCTACCCATAGCAAATTACTGTCTTTCTCCTAAGAGAAGGCAAAAAGGATATGTAGCAAATCAAATAAAAACAGAAAGCAATATATTGTATGATGAATAGAAAAATAATTTGGGAGTCAAAAAAAAGCTAATTTTTAGTACTTGTTTTGTCACTAACTTTCTTTGCAACCATGAGCAAGCTTCCATTTTTCCTAAGTTTTGGTATCATTCTATATGAAATTATTAAACATGGACTGTAAATGAGAAAAGAGATAAGGAAATTCTGCTGCTCCCCCCCCCAATTATGGAAAAAATAATAGATAGCCAGCATTATATTAGAGATTCAGCTTCAGGAAAGAAGTGCTTTCTTTATGAAAGGAGAGAATTTCATTTAATTTGAGGAAGTATAGTAAAGAAGTAGGAAAAAAAACATATTTCACAATATTTCACAATAAAGATGAGTTTAGTCACAGTTTAAACAGGAGTTCAAAAGTATATATTTGGTAGAGTATAAATTAATCTGGAAATGGTAAAACACTGAAGTATCTTTGCCAAGAAAACCCGCATGGACATATGACATACTTTGAAAGACAGGGAAGGACAGATGAGTCTGTTGTGCTATGATGGATTCATGAAGAGTTTAGCTTGGCTGAACAAAGTCAATAAACAAGTATTAAATGTTAACCATGTGCCATGCACTGTGCTAAGCCCTGAGAGGACTAAAGAAAGATGAAAAGATGCAAACAAAAACATCCCCTTTCAACAAAGAATTCATAATTTAAAAGCTAAGAAAATAATATATATGTATATATATATACATAAATATAAACAAGATATATAGACAGAATAAATTAGATATAATTCTGAAAGGAAGGCACTAACATTAATGATGTTCCTGAAATTTTTCTTATATAATTTTGGATTTGAGATGAATTTGAAGGAATCTAGGGAAAGGAAAGAAAGAATGTCAGGTATAGGGGAAAGCCTTTGAAAATGCATACAGTCTAGAGATAGAATGTTTTTTGACTGGAAAGGAAATCAATGTTATTGGATTCCAGAGTCCATTTTGAAGTAGTAATGTGTAAGAACACCAGAAAAGTAGGAAGAGATCAGACAATGAAGGATTTTTAAAAAAGAGAGGATTCTTCATTTTACCTTGAAAGCCATAGGAAAACATTGGATTTTACTGAATAAGGGAGTGACATGGCCAAAGTTGTACATTAGGGAGATCACTTTGATAACTGGATAAAATATAGATAGGACTGGAGAAATTTTAGGGGGGGGGATCAACCAGAGAGGAAACAGAATGTTTCCTATTTCTTTTCCCACCAGCTACACTCCTTGGATTTGACTTCTACCATCATGTTCCTAGGGGAAAAATCACCAAAAATCTCATAATCCCAGATATTGAATCAACTTCAGTACTCATACACTATTGATACTTCAGTAGCCCTTGTCCTTCTAGTTGGAGAATTGGAGGGCTGAGCAAAAAACTTCCAACCATCATTATGCTTGGAGAACATCCCTTCCTCCATACATTTCAATTTACTTTTGTATGTTGTGTACCTCATTGAGATTCTAATTTTTTTGAGGAAAGGAACTATTTTTCTTTTTCTTAATTGTAAATTCAGTGCTTAACCCAGTTCCTGGAATATAATAGGCACTTCATAAATATTTATTGTTGTATTATATTGCATCATATTATATTGTTTTGCATAGTACAGTATCATATAGTACTGTATTGTATTTTATTGTATTGCATCTCAGTTGCCTAAGAGTAAAGCTATCTACATATAGTATTAGTAGTGCCAGAGGAGAGAAGAGAGCATGTAGGAGATATATTATGAAAAAAAGATTTGACAGGACTTGGCAAGAAATAGGATATAGGATGATAGAAAGAGTGCAAAATTGAAGATGATACCTTAGTAGCTGGGAGGATGTTGCTTCCCTTAAGAATGCAAAGATAATTGAAAAGAAGAAAGAAAGGGTTTGGAGGTAAAGCTCAATGGATTTGAGTTTTATATTGTTGAGTTTAATATTTCCATATGATACCTAGTTTAAGATGTCCAGTTGGCACTTTGAGATAAGAGACTACAGGTAAGGAAAGAAATAAAAATACAAGTATCTAAAATAAAATTCTTCAACATTTGGAAGATCAGGTTGTGATCAATAAGTGAATATATATATATATATATGTGTGTGTGTGTGTGTGTGAGTATGTGTATTATACAAATATAGATAATAGACATAGATAAAGAGAGAGTGAAAAAAAAACAGAGACAGAGGGAGAAAAAAACACAAGACTCAGTACAATTACATTCCAAGAACACTGAGAGACACTTATTCACATAACAAGTATCTACCAGAGAAAGGACTTGAACTAGGGCTTCCGAGCTCCAAGGAAGCCATTCTCCACTGCTGCATTGCTTCTATGTAAAGATCAAGAAATAAATCAAGTGAAGGAAGAAAAGGACTGATGTATTAAGTGTTTACTATGAGCAAGGTCTTAAGCTCAGTACTCAGGATTCAAAAAAAAAAAAAACAAGCAAAAAGGAATAACATGAGGGAGGATATATGTATATGTGGTATGTGTGTATATATATATATTTACACATGTATACATGAATATATCTTTTAACTATAGCTTGCTTGGGAAGAGATGAAAGAGGGAAAAGAACAAAATAAATAAGGTACACAGTAGAGAACAAAAGAACAATTTACAAGTAAAGAAAAAATGGATACTCCTAGGTATAATTTCTTCTACATATATGTACTTTCTTGATCTGGTAATTTCTTATTATATGTTTTGAATCCTCTCTGATGTCCTGCTGGGTACATAACAATAATCTCTTTTGTTTGCTTCATTTTGTTTTGTAATCCTTTTCTGTTTTTCTTTTTTTTTCTTATTCTGTTTTTTCAAATAAAATAAAAAATTAAAAGTTATTAAAATAAATTAAAAGACAATGCTTTAAAAAAGAATTATACAGAGAATAAACAATTAGACATAAAAGTCAAGTCTTCATCTCAAGATAATTTTTAAATACTTCAAAAGCTTTCACAGCAAGTCTTTAGATATTCACAGAATAATCATTTGTTTCCTATAAATGCTCATATATATATGTATGTACATACATATATATATATATATATATATTTATAATATGTGGAGGAAACTATATATCATATTAGATAGAGTGTTGACACTGGAATCAGGCGAACCTGAGTTCAAATTTGGCCTTAAACCCTTACTAGTTTTGTGATCCTGGGCATGTCACTCATCCTTGATCCCCTTAGTTTCTCATTTGTAAAATCAGCTGGAAAAGGAAATGGTAAATTGCCCTAGTATCTCGACTAAGAAAACTTCATACTGGATAAAAAGAGTCATACACAACTAAAAATGTTTGAACATTATATCTCTGGGGGCAGCTTGGTGTTATAGTGGAAAGTCAGGGAGTCTATCTGAATTAAAATCTGGTCTCACACAAGGAACTAGCTATGTGCATTAATGTCTGGCTGCTGACACATATAGTTTGTGTGTGTGTGTGTGTGTGTGTGTGTGTGTGTGTGTGTTATTTAATCATTTGATATTTAAACCAATTCTCTAAAATGATAAAATCCCAGCTGAATTGCTATTCTTCATCTATGTAAGTATTTTCTCAGTAAGGAACTCCTACTACTACCATAAGAAGAGATCCGTATTCAAATTAATAAATAAAAAGAAGAATGTGCTCATATTGGACTATAATCAAGAAGGTTTGGCCCACAAACCTCCCCAGAGATAAGCTTTGTGAAATGAGCATGAATGGGACTAGGCTGACCTCTAATATTTATTGAAGGGTTCCATTCTCCCCTTAATTTAACCCTAATGCAGATTTTGACTTTTAATGAAATTCATTACAGAAAATGTTTGCTCAGCTATGGAGGTTGTTCCAAAGTAGCAAATGCACCCAGGAGCTATGTTTTTGATCTCTGAAAATTGTGTTCGAAGCACTTTTTCCAGAAGAGATTAAAATGTTATCTGTGGAATTTTAGTTTCAGTGATGTCTTTATAATGAATTGTATATGTCAGTTTCCTAATTTTAGAAGCAGTTATTGAGGGATACTTTAGTGGGGCTGAATCTGCATAGTTCAGGGACAAATAATGAAATGACTGAGCCTAGAGGGTAGGATATAAGAATTTTATTCTGAGAATCTAAGTTCCAAGTCCTATTTCAAGTCCTATTGTAATCTAGGAAGTACAGTGTGTAAAGCACTGGACCAGGAGTTAGAATAAACCTGAGTTCAATTGGTGTCTGAAAATAACAGCTATGTGACTTGGGGTTGTAAATCACTTAACCTTTATCTAGAACAATTTCCACATTTATAACATGGGGGAAAAATAACACCAATTATCTGGAAATTTTGTGAGAATAAACACAGGTGATATTTGTAAAGAGCTTCTCACACCTTGAAGTGTCAAATAAATGTTGCTATTATTTCTTTATAAAGAGAGAATTAATTTACAAATAATCTGCTTCTGTATAAAAAAAAACTTGTTAAGAGGGCATTTTTAATCACACAATAATTAGTCCTCCTTGATTTTTGTTTTGATTCAAAAAGCTGTTTGCCTACTTCATTTTAATGATTCCTAAGTTATTGTCAAACCAGTTGTTCAGTTGAAAACCTTGACTGATTAGTCATGCCAAAGTACCTAAGGTGCTTCAGCTCTCATTCATAAAAAGCAAAGGAAGAATCTTTTTAGTTGAAAAAGATTTGGGAGCAGCAGAAGCACAGGGTCTGACCAAAACCAAAACAAATTGGAATACTCCTTGCCCAGATCAATACATCATTGTTTACCTGGTTCTAAGGCTTTGACTCCTAAATCCTGGATTTTGCTTTCTGCTGTTTTATTTTGGACTTGTTCCTGACCCTTATCTTAACCTGACTTTTTCTTTGGATGCCAGATTTTATTGTTTTTGGATCATTCATTTCAGAGTTACATAACTATAGCTACTTCAGACACTTTTATTGTTCTTGGACAATTCTTTTTTTTTTTCCTAAACAACAACATATACATACAATTATACTTGCATATCTTTATATACTTCTTCCTTACTTTAATCTCATAAAGTCTCTCACTTTAAAATGAAGTTTGGATACTATTTGTTCTTCTTTATGTTTTATTTTACATTTAATTTATAGAATTAAGCATTTCTGTAATAATATAAAATAATAATAATAAATATAATAATATAATATAATAATAATATAAAATAATAATAAAAAAATGATTGCATGTGAAACTGCAAATCTATTATGTACAACTTACGATTCCTTTTAAATGTGTAATAAAATTCCCATGTATCTTTTCCCCTTTTACTTCCCTCTCACCCAAAACCCAATCAGGATTTAAATCTGCTATTTTTAGTTTCTCTAATTTCAGATACAGAGCTGTTGCTACTCTACCAGGCTACCTTTAAATCCACTCCCACAGAGTATTTGTCTCACCAGAAAACAGATAATCATGTCAGTGATTTTTTTTTCTGTTTATAATCAAGGAGGCTTTAATATTTTATTACCTCCTCTTGTCAATTCTAGAAGTTACCAGGGCTCAGGACAATCAGAGTTTGTGCTTCAATTGTCTTTCTTCCAGCCACAGAAATATAAGGCCAAGGAAACAAGGAACAGGAGCAGCCATTCAAGCATTGTTCAATTCTATTTCAAAATGTCACCATTCCAGTGTTTTTTAGAAAAGCCTTGTAGTATGAAGCAAGTCGTTTCGAAGAACTGACAGAATTTTGTCTGTGAATTGAATTTCTAAACTATAAGTACAGTGGGCCTATACAACATATTTATACTTTCAGGGAGCTGAAATTAGTCTCTCCACATACCAATTATAACTTTTCATTATGTTAACTGAGCCTTCAAACAACCATGAGACACTATAGAAATTATACAACCATTATTGAGATGAATAAACTGAGACACAGATGCTAAGTGCCATGTCCCAAACCACATGGCTAGTAGATATTCACATGCTTACCTACCTGACCCAGAGATTGTATATATATAAAATGTTTGCAAACCTTAAAGAACTACAATGTCAATCATTTTTAGTTTTTTATCTTTTCTGAAAACTTCAGGTAGAAATTATGGAGAGATACAATATTATCTTAATATTTTCTAATAATAAATACCCTATACATCATTGGATAGATTAATTAAATTATTAATTGTGGTAATTATTGGGATGAAAATCTATCTTCTGTAAACTCAATGAAAATATTTTTAAAACAACTCTAGTAGCTTAGGACAGAGACTTCACCAGTGTATCCCAGTTTCCAAATGATTTTTGCTTCTTTGTCTAGGTCTCTCTCTAGAGAAAGATATCCATTCTACACAAATAGGTGACTGCATATTTGATAGGACAATATTTTGTTAAAAGAAAACATCGCCTTTAAATTTTTATGAATCATCGCTATGTACAGATGATTGTGAGTAAGAGTTTTGTCTTTGCTAATATTCAAGATGGAGTACAATTTATGTCTTTTTACTTTCCAAGAATATTTTGAAGGATATTTGAGGGTCATTTTTCTTTCTTTAGCTCATGTAAGGTAATCATGAAAACTGACACACAATTCTAGGTCTCCAGTCATATCTGGCCTAGAATTCAGTAGATATTAATGTTTGTAGGCTATAGTGATATTTTGCACAGCCTCATCATTTCCTTTTATAATGAGAACTGGACAAGGAGCCAGCTCTTATCAAGATGCACAGTGTAGTTTGTTGTCAGCCCTTTTTTGGGGGGGATAAGTTCTAGGGTTTTATTAAAAATTAATTGGAGTTTACAATTATATAGATTATATAGATAATGGTACAGAGAGTGAAAATATTTTCCCATTTTAAAGTATCTACCTGATACATTTATGTTTTTAGTTTATTTTTAACATACATTGTTTTATGAATTATGGTGGGAGAGAAAAATCAAAGCAAATGGGAAACTATGGGAGAGATAGAAAAACAAAACAAAACAACAAAACAAAATTGAACATAGAATGTGTTGATTTACATTCAGTCTCCTTAGTCTTTTCTCTTATTGCAGATGGCATTTTCAGTCCAAAGTCTATTGGGATTCATTTGGATCACTGAACTACTGAGAAGAATCAAGCCTTTCATAATTGATCATTCCATATTATGCTGTTAATGTATACAATATATTGCTGATTTTGCTTGTTTTGCTCAGCATAAGGTCATGTCAGTCTTTACAGGACTTTTTATAATCAGCTTAGCTTGTTCATCATTTTTTATAAAAAATAATATTCCATTACCTTCATGTACCACAACTTGTTCAGCCATTCCCCAATTGATGGTTATCCACTTCTTTTCCAATTATTTGCCACCACAAAAAGAGCTGCTACCAAAATATTTGTATATGTGGGTCCTTTTCCCTCCTTTACGACCTCTTTAGGATATAGACCCAGTAACGGCACTGCTGGAGCAAAGTACATGCATACTGTTATAGCCCTTTGGGCATAGTTCCAGATTGCTCTCCAGAATGGTTGGATTGTTGCACAATACCACTAATGATGTGTTAGTATTCCAGTTTTCCCACATCCCCTCCAACATTAACCATTATACTTTCCTGTCATCTTAGCCAATCTGAGAGGTGTGAGGTGCTTTAATTAGCATTTCTCTAATCAATAATGATTTAGAGCATGTTCTCATATAAATATGAATGGCTTTAATTTCATCATCTGAAAATTGACTGTTCATTTCCTTTGACAATTTAGCAATTGGAAAATGGCATATATTCTGATAAATTTTACACAGTTCTTTATATCTATTTAGAAATGAGGCCTTTATCAGAAACACTGGCTGGAAAGATTTTTCCCAGCATTTTATTTCCTTTTTAATTTTGTTTCTGTTGATTTTGTTTGTGCAAAAACTTTTAAATTTAATGTATTCAAAGTTGTCCATTTTGCCTTTTATAATATTCTCTAGTTTTTCTTTGGTCATAAATTCATTCCTTCTCCAAAAATCTGATAGCTAAATTATCCCTTGTTCTGCTAATTTATTTATGGTATCATCCTTTATGCCCAAATCATGTATCCATTTTGACCTTATTTTGGTTTGGGATGTGAAATGTAAGTCTATGCTGAGTTTCTAACTTGTTATTTTCCAATTTTTCAACCATTTTTTTCAAAGAGAGAATTCTTATTTCAGAAGTTAAAATTTGGGGTTTATACAATACTAGATTGCTGTAGCCATTGCTTATTGTGTTGTGTGTTTCTATTATAGTCTTTGATACTCTATATTTCTTAGCCAGTGCCAAATGTTTTTGATAACTGATGCTTTGTAATATAGTTTTAAGTTTCGTACTTCTAAGCCATCATTCTTTATTTTTTTTTCATTAATTTCCTTGATATTATTGAGCTTTTGTTCTTCCAGAAGAATTTTGTTATTATTTTTCTTGTTTACTAAAATAATGTTTTGGCAGTTTGATTGATATGACATTGAACAAGTACAACAATTTAGGCAGAATGGATGTTTTTATTATATTAGCTTAGCCTAGCTATGAATAATTGATATTTTTCCATTTGTTTAGATATGCTTTTATTTGTGTCAGTAGTATAATGTAATTGTGTTCCTATAGTTCTTTGGTTTATCTTGGCACATAGACCCCCCAAATACAAAGGATTTTGTATGTCTACAGTAATTTTAAATGAATTTTCTCTTTCTATCTCTTGCTGATAGACTTTGTAAGTAATATGTAGAAATGCTGATGATTTGTGTAGGTTTATTTTATGTCCTGAAACATTCCTAAAGCTGTGAATTTTTTCCAGTAGATTTTTGGATAATTTTCTGGGATTATCTAAATGTAACATCATATCATCTGCAAGGAGTGATAATTTTATTTCCTCATTGCCTATTCCAATTTCTTAAATTTCTTTTTCCTTTCTTATTGCTGAAGCCAACATTTCTAGTATAATGTTCAAAAATAATGGTGATAATGTGCATCTTTGTTTCACCCCTGACCTTATTGAAAATGTATCCAGTTTCTGTCCATTACAAATAATGCTTCAATTAGGTTTTAGATAGATACTGCTTATTACTTTAAGGAAAGCTGCCTTTGTCCCTATGCTCTCTAGAGATTTTTAATAGGAATGGGTGCTGTATTTTGTTAAAAGCTATTTCTACATCTACTGAGATTATCATACAGTTTCTGTTGGTTTTCTTATTGATATGATCAATTCCAGTAACAGTTTTCCTGATAATGAACAAGCCCTGCGTCTTTGGCACAAATCCCACTTAATCATTTTACACTATCTTGCAG
>JAJPUD010026180.1:0-16787 GCA_023553655.1 Myrmecobius fasciatus
ATAATAATCGTAAAATCACAATAATCATATCATAATAATCATAAAATAATAATAATCTTAATATAATAATAAAATCATAAAATCAACCCTTATTCTATAAGTATCCATAACAAAAATATAGTTCTCAAGAGTTTTTTTTTTCTTGTTACCTTTTTATGTTTCTCTTGAGTTCTGTGTTTGTAGATCAAATTTTTGTTCAGTTCTGGTCTTTTCATTAGAAATAGGTGAAATTCACCTGTATCATCGTATGTCCATCTTGTTTCCTGAAATATAATGCTCATTTTATCCGCATAGTTTATTCTTGGCTGTAATCCCAGTTCCTTTGCTTTCTGGAATATCAGATTCCAGGCCCTTTGATCCTTTAAAGTGGAAGTTGCTAGGCCCTGGGTGATCCTATTTGGGGCTCCTTGATATTTAAATTGTTTCTTTCTGGCTTCACGCAATATCTTTTCCTTAGTATGATAGTTCAGAAATTTAGTCATGATATTCCTAGGGGATTTAATTTTTGGGTTTCTTTCAGGAGGTGATCAGTGGATTGTTTAAATAGTTATTTTGCCTTCTAATTCTAAAATATCAGGGCAGTTTTCTTTTATGATTTCCTGGAAGATAGTGTCTAGATACTTTTTTTCTTTTTTTTTTTTTTTCTCTGAGGCAATTGGGGTTAAGTGACTTGCCCAGGGTCACACAGCTAGGGAATGTTAAGTATCTGAGACCAGATTTGAACTCAGGTTCTTTTGATTTCAGGGCTGGTGCTCTATCCACTGCGCCAGCTAGCTGCCCCTAGATGCTTTTTTTGATCATGGCTTTCAGGAAGCCCTATAATCCTTAGATTCTCTCCTAGATCTATTTTCCAGGTCAGTTGTTTTTCCCAGGAGATATTTCATGCTTTTTTTTTTCTATCTTTTCATTTTTTTTTGTTTTTGTTTGACTGATTCTTGAAGTCTTGATGAGTCATTCATTTCCATTCTTTGATTCTAATTTTTATTGTTTTATTTTCTTTAGTTACTGTTTTTAGTTTCTTTTGCAATTGACCAAGTACATTTCTTTTTGTTCATTGCATTCTTTTTCCATTTTTTCCATTTTATTTTGCAATTATCTCATTTTGTTTCCCCATGTTTCTTCTAACTCTCTTTTAAGATTCTGTATGCAATCTTCAAAGAAAACCTTGTGGCATGGAGTCCAGTTTATGTCTCTCTTTGGGGCTTTTTTTGGAGTTGCTTTACCTTTAGGGACTTCAGGATTTGTGGTCTTTTCTTCCCTCTATAAAAGCTGTCTATGGTAAGAGATCTTTTTTGGTTTTTTATTCATTTTTTTTAAAGGTGTGGGGTCTGTTCAAGGCAAAGGAGGGACAGCTGCTTTAATTTGCCCTGGGGAAGTTCTGCTGATTGAGTTATTTCAGGTGGTGATCAGTTCTGCTGATTGATTGATTGCTTTAGGGTGCTGTGTAATGGCAGCTAGGTCCAGTGCTCTTCAGGGGTTAAGTGGTTCACAATCTACCCCCCACAAAAGGCAGATTTTCCAAACCACCTGCCTACAATCAGGACAGTTTGGCCCAACAGGCACACAGAAGACTCCCAGGAGTGTGAAAAGCACAACACTCCGGTTCCAGCTCCAACTCCTGTTCCAGCTCCAACTCCTGTTCCAGCTCCCTGCTCCAGCTCTCTGCCCTGGTCTCCCTGTGCTGCTTTCTGGGTTCAGCAGACTACCCCATGGCCCAATTAAAACAGACCTGTTTTGAAGTTCTTCCAGAGTATCTTCTTCTTCAAGAAAGGTGTTGTCCTCCAGATATTGTGGGGGTTTTTTTGCTTCAAAATCAATCTAGAGGCTTCACATGTTGTTGGTTTGAGGGAAGTTTAGAGGAGGTTACAGAGACTCCTATTTGCTCTCCGCCATCTTGGCTCCACCCCTGGAAGTCCTCATATATCATTTTTTAGACATTGATCTTAAACTCATTTTTGTTCTGTCCTTCCCATTTATCAGAGTATTTATCTTGACAAAGAAAATTAAAGAAGCACAATAGAACTTGAGCATTTCTCTTTTTTATCTGTTGCCATTTAAACAAGCAGTACACCTGTTTCTTTCTTTTCATATTTTTCTTCTCTAAAAGACAGAAAATACATCTCTTTTTTTCTTGTCACACATTTTTCACATGCCTCATCCAACTATTTTATGAGTTTTTTTCTCTTTCTTATGCTTTTCTTACAAAACTACTCTTCCTTTTATCTTCCTGAAGTTTTAAGTTCTTGCTTCCAATATGTACAATATTATATTGTGACCAATAGATTTCTACTCAGGGAAAACATTAATTTTAATCCTGCTTGTAAGGGATAATGGACATACCAATTATGTAAAACTTAAAAGCCATTACATATACACATAGATACATGTTTGTATAGACACACATGTATGTATATGCATACATACATACATACATACATGCATGTGTGTACATTTGTATATATGTGGGTAGCCAGGATTATTGCTGTAGAACACCTGAATAATTTGGGGATTTGCCTGTAAAATCACATTTGACTGTTTAAATATTCCATATTGCATTTTTCAAGTGAATTAATTGCAATTGCATTTTCAGAATTTCATTCTGGCATATGGCCCATCCCTACTGAACTGGTGTCCCTCTCAGAGATTACCTCTCTTTTCTCTAAACTCTTGAAAGTTATCTTTTCCAAAATCATATAACTTGTGCACTTCCTTCTAAGGTTTTTCTGATTTTTATTTTACCCAGATACTCCTCCTCATTGATCAAAATTTAATGCAAAATACAATTTCCTCATGTCACTTCTTTCAGTTTATGCATTTGAACCACTCGGGCACAAATTGTGAAGTATGAAGAAAAACTTAAGATAGCTAAAACTAATGGTGCACATTTGGAATAATTTTTGTTTGGGTAAGTTCTATTATTTGGAAACAGCTTTCACTTTTTACAACCAGTTTCTACCCATTTAATGAATACTCATAATTTTCACCAGTCTTAAGCAATCAGCACTGGTTTGAAGTGTTCATATTAAATATTTCTAAACCATCCATAATTTATGAAGGAATAATAATTATTTAACACATATATAGTGTTTGTCTTCTATTTTCACAAAAGGAAAGCAATAACAGACTTTTGGCTAAATTTTATATAAGGAAAACCTTTGAAATGGGTTATCATAATAGGATAGCTAAAAAGTTTGAGCTGGGTTAGTTTCAAACTTCTTTGGGTATAAATGAATCAATTGATCTTTTATTATCCTTTTTTTTTGCCTTAAAGCCTAATGGAGAAGTCAGAAATTGTGATTTTACAGTTTTCCCAAGATTCCAAGTACTGTCAATAAACCTGAATAGGATTAAGATCCATTAAAATCCAGTCTTTGGACAATTCAGCTCCAAACACTGATTCTTTAACCATTTGATTGGTTATGTTTCTCCTCAGTACCAGGAATTTATTTTTTCCCTATAACATTTGATTATGTTGAACTTAATATGTTGGCCATGCAGCTTGGAGATATTTTGTAAACAGGAGTGCCAAGTTTTATTTTGTTGTAGTTTATCCCACACATAGGCTCTTGATTACAATACCATCGTACTTAACTATCTCTCTTGGTTATTACATGTAAGGGGAAATTTTGTGAACATAAAGGAATCCCACAGCACAGAAAATATCATCCTCATTACTGGTGAGATATATATCAGTTTCCATTTGATTATGTTATTTCTTCCTAAGAAACTCTTCAAGAAATTATGTTCCTTGTTTCCGTAGGCTCTCATTTTGTTTTCTTGTCATTCTTTTTCTTTTTAATTTGACAATTTGATGTTTTTTTTTCCTCATCCAAATTATGTAAGCTGTTTTATTCTACTTCAAAAAGAAATAAAGAAATTGGTCAGAAGGAATGAATTTTGTGTTGGCTTGGATTCCCTCTTGCCATGCAGAATACATTTTAAATGACCTAAGGGAATTATCTGTATTAATAAAAATGAATTATTAATTGTGATTCAAAATTTAATATTTGAGAATTGGATGCTAGGAAATTATTTTTAGAAAGAAAATCCCATTTGGAACCATATTGGCCTTTCAAATACCTACTTCAGAACCCCTGCTTTGGAGAGCAGAACTGCTTAATCTGTAATTGTGGAATAAGAAGGAGATGATGGATTTACAAGAGAAAATATCCATCATTTCTGATGACAATATGTATGAGACAACAAATAGTTTGTCCATGAGTATTTGGTTCCAAGGGGAGGATGGCAAAGACCATCAGTATGCCTGAATAGATTAATAATAATTAATCTCTAAAGGAGAACTTTGTAAATGATAAGAAGCATTTTAAATCTATTGACTGGCCAAGAGTATAAGGAAAATTGATAACTGTGATGAGTGGATTTATTGTAGTTGATTTCCTTGGATTTTCCCTTTACTTACTATTTGTTTGTTTGTTTGTTTGTTTGTTTGTTTTTATTTCTTGGAGCTTCTTGATCAGATTGGATTATAAGAAAACTTACTTGACTTCTTGCAGAAGGGAGTAAAATTCCTCAAACTCCTCTAACTATTAGTCAAATATTTCCATGGTATGTCTTCTCCATCACAGCACAGTGTCTTTGCTGTTTCTGGTTCCAGATATGATTTTTTTTCCTATGTAAAGCTCTAAGTGCCAGAACCATTTATGCAATTCTGATGTGAATAACTCTTATTTACTTTGGTTGAGTTATTACAAGATATATTAAAAGATGCCATTGTCAGAGAATCATAGACTTTCAGAGTTTGATGGAACCAAGATAGCCAAATACTATTACCAATACACTGAATGAATTCCCACTATATTATATCCACAAAGTCCAGATCTTATATTTCTATCTACCCTTTTCATTAAGAATTTCACAGAGGGAAACCAACTAACTCTTAAAAAGGCTATTTCTCACTTCCATCAGTATTAATTATAAGGAAGTTACCACTCATATAATATATATTGCATATGTAATGCAACTTTTACTCTGTGCTATTAGTTCTAGGCTCTGTAGTGCCACAGAATATTAGAATTTCTCCACATGATAGCACTTCAAATATTGAAGACAGATATCATATTCTTCTGTGCCCCACCAAAGTCTTCTCTTTTCCTTCAACTTTTCCTCAAATTAATGGGCATTAATTAAGATCAACCCATGTTGAATTGTTTAAAAGGACAAGTAATAAAAAAAATGAAGGCAATAACTGAGACATGATAGAGATTAGAAAATTTTCCCCTTTCTTTTATCTCTGAATCAGAAAGAGTGGATCATGTAGCTGAAAGAGACTTCAAAGATCATCTAGCCAATCTCCTCTCAGTTTATAGAAGAGAATACTAAAGCAGAGAAAGATGAATGTCTTATCTAATATCAAATATATGGAAAGATTCAGAGTTGGTATGAAAACTCTGATTTTCAAATTTACTTCTCTATTTTCCTTGCCACCCTCAATTCTATTTCATACACAGAGAATAATAGTAGGGCATAAATGAAGATGAAAAGATCTAACTTTTTTTTCTTGGTGAGGGTTAGCTGCATTTTTGATTGATGAGCTCTTTCTAATTTCCATTTCAGAAGAGATTATGGAGGTGGTAGAGAGTGCAAGGTGACCTAGGACATGACACACCTCTAATACCTGAGTAAATCACCATTGTGTTTTCTCATATTAAAAACATAAGCAACTCCTATTTTTTGTTTTTTTTTTTCCCCCAAAAGCTAAACATCTCCCATAGCCAAGTAAACTAGCTAAAACAGCAGGGGGATCATTATAAACTATGCAAAATCTTGTTTTCTAGGGGTATAGCTTATCACATGTATATCAGAAATCTATAGTATAAAGTTATAGAAGAATGGACATAAAAGATGGGGATAAAAATAATCAAAAGGCCTACTTCTGGATATATTATGAAGAGTAGTCATGGGGACACATGTAGTAAAAATAATATTTATCTTAGAGTCAGGAGATAGAGATGGAATTTGGGGTTCACCTATGTGCCCATGGACAAATCATTCCCTTTTTGGAATCTTATACTCATCTGTGAAATTGGAACACCTCTCAAGATTTTTTGAATAGCAAATATTCTAAGCTATATAAATTTATGTGTATGCCAAAAGTATTCTAAGACTTCTTCAAGCTTCATCTAAGAGACTATATCCTATGAAAAATCCTATTCTGAATTATCTCAAGCACCTCAGAATATTTGTTAGATATCTCATCCAATCGAATTGCCTTGTACTTAGTTTTTAAGTTTCCATGCAATGCCCACTAGTATAGTATCAATTTCTGAAAGTAAAATAATTTTTTAATTGTATTTTTCTCAGCGCCCTCTAGTCAAATATATTTTTGTACATAAAAATGTGCTGATAAATGTGAAATTGAGAAACCATAGGGTTACAAAATTTAAAGCTGTGAGGGACTTTTTAGGAATCATGTGTCTATATGTATGCTGTTTATTACATACTATATAATAGTAGTAATAGCAGAATGGAAATACATATATATGTACATAAACATATAACACATACACATATACATAAATACAAATATATAGATATGTGTATAAATATTATATATATATGATTGTTATGAAGATGATGATGATGATGATGATGATTTCTCCTATTCTATTATGTCTTATAAAAATCATGAAAGTTGGATTTCCAAAAAGTAGTCCAAAAACACATTCTCTGGAAAGCCCTTGTAAGCCAATAACAGAAATTTAAATATTGTGTTAGTAGTAACCAAATAAGTATGAAGAGCTCATTACTAAGGTAATAGTTCCCAGTTTCTTAGTTTTTCTAATGACATCAGCTCACAAAGTCACAGTAATAAAATAACAGATCCTTGAAATATTGAATTGTTGTTGTTATTATTTTTTTATGCTTCCATTGATGATGACTCACTAAATGTGTGAGTACCTTTCTCTAGATATTTTGGCAATGCTTCTATAGGATAAGGTGATAGGGAGGGCATCATTCTCCAATAGTCTAATTTTCTCTCTAGAATGATTTACTTATCTAATATGAATTAATTCTTGAAGACTAGAGTTACTCAGGCAAGAACTGAGTTGCTAGAACTAACTCTCAGTTTGCTATGGGCATCCCTGATGTAGGAATGCTATAGTTTCACTATTAACTGAGTCTACTAAGCCCTCATTAGTATACTTCCCTTATAACAAATTAGCAAAGATGATACTGTTAACTTTTTATCTGAAACATTTTTTAATCAGAAGGCAAAAAAGGAAAATCATAACATAATATTACAGCCAAAAAATTGGAACAGATTTTGCCATCAGTGAACAAACATTGTTTATGGAGGGAGCACAGAATAATATACATCGATCCTTAGCAGAGACACGTGAGTAGAGAATATATGCTTAGGATATCTTGATGGATCCTCTCCACACAGGTGATATAAATGTCCTTGAACACCTATCACACTCTACTATGGGTAGAAAAATTCCCAATCTAGTTGGAATCAGTTGTTTCTTTTCACTGTTGCTCATATTAAGCTTTTTTCAGTAAAGAAGTAGTCCAAAAAATCCTAGAAATTCCAGTACTTTTCAATTTTTTTCCCTTGACTGGGCTCAAAAAAGTCAACATTTCTTAAGTAATAGATGTTAAAGAGAAAGTCAAGAACAGTCATTCTTTTTCAGTTAGCTCTTCCATGAAGCAAGTTTTCCTCCTTATCATCTAGTTCCCCAAGAAACAATTTCTTCTCAACTCTTCTAAAGAGCATTTGGTAGTGTAAATTCTGAAGTATTTCTGCCACCCAACTCTGATAATTCTTTTCAGACAGTTGAAGGTTTGAACAATTCTGCTCCAAAGCAGGGTGTTTTTTTCTGAAATAATTCTCATATTTCCTTATGTGAAATCAAATCCAAATTTCCATCATCAAATTTACAAATAGGGAAATATACAGTTGGGCTCCAGTTACCGAATAGTTCAACATATTACAGTTTCCCATTTTTCAGTCTCAGTGCTTATGTCAATCATGCATACCCTACATGCTTGAAAATAGGATATCTATCATCTTTAAGAGATTGAGTTGGTTTTCAGTATTTTTCACACAACATTCTTTGTTTCTTCTACTTTCAATTAATGATATATTGTCACAATGAGAAAGCAAAGCCACTTTACACTTGGATTCCAGGGGATTATAAAGAGTATACATCAATTATCTTTGTCCTTCCAACTTGATTGGTACACATTTATTTCCATTCCAATATCTGTTTGACAAAACCCTTATGTTACTTCTCTTGAAAACCTTTATGTGGTAATGGTTACAGTTCAATCATGCCTACATGTAATTCTCCATCAAATTTTGAATGACCTGCAACTATAATGTTTTAGAATATTTTATTTAATTAATCATAGCCATATGGAATAACCAGGAGAATACTTTTATTGAAAAGAATTCACAAGAATATATGTACAAGAATCAGCCAGTATAAAAGACCAAGAATGGGTATGCAATTGGCATTATTGGGGGAGTTCTCACAAAAAAAGAAATAGCAAACTCAAAATATTAAAGTAGTTATGTAACAGTTTGTAGAAAATCCTGTATTTCACTTAGGATTATCATTTCATTAAAATAATAAATTGTGATTCAGGTAGTATATTTTCTTTGTGAAATTCAAAAAAAATTCACTCTCACTACTGTTTACTTAAACATTTCAAAAAATTAATGGTTTCCTTAATGTTGTTTCCCTAGAAACATTACAAATCTTTCCTACCATTGATAGTCAGCTTGCATAAGTGGTCTTAGTGCAAACATGTTTATCACTTGCTAGTTAATTCTCTGCCCTGGAAGACATAACAGCTTAGTATGTCCTCTCAGAATTTGGACACATTTCTACTTATAGATTGGATAGTAGTTTAGGCTGAATAATAATTTTTAAATAGGAACTATATCCAATACTCTATTGCTTGGGTATACCATCTAGTTTAATGCTATCATGTAGGATGCAGGTATGAAGTTGGACTTTTGTAGTTTCCATGGAAATGCAATACATTAAGTAGACATCAGTTTAAACAAACAAGTGATTATTAATAGTCAATATAATAGTAGCTGTATCTTAGTGGATCACTATTAGCATTTTGCAGTATACTGAAATCAACCCAAGTTCCAATTTCATGCTTTTCTCCCAGAATCTTTTTTTCTAATCTTAATAAGGATTGGTTAGGAAATACTATGTGCTGGTAGCATATTAAGGTAATAAAATAGTCATTCCTTTTTCTACCTTTCTTAAATTTTGGTGGCGCTCATTATTAGAAGCAAGAGATGAGATACACTGTGTAAAGTGTCTGAAGCACAAAGACACATTTATCTTAGGTCAGAGACAAGGGATTTTCAAGTAAGTGGAGATTTTGCCACCATTTCTCAATTTGGAAAAATAAAATTTTAAAAAAAGTAGAATTAATGCAACATGAGTTGCTTCATATTGTTTATTATGATTAAAGACCAAACCAATGTGAGAGCAACTTGGATTAACATAATAGGAGGTACATAGTAATTAAATTCTTCAACATCACATGTAAGTGTAATGTGTTAATAAAAAAGTAATCACACCTTCATTGTTTCAGCAGGTTCAGCTTAATTACATGGCAGTTAGATTTTTCTCTCTTCTTATTCACTCTCAGCAAGGACTCTCCTTACCATCTGCTGATATTTAATTAATATACATTAAATGCTGTACTCTATTATTAAATCTCATTTAACAACTTCCTCTGTATTTTTTATTCAGGGCTGCATGAATAGAGGCAGTCATGAAGGAAGAGAGAGGCTGTACCCTTTAGTAAAATGTTCCATTGTGAAGGATGCTGTCTCTAGATAAATTCCTATTTCTGTGATCTGATAGGGAGGCATTTTTTGGTATTCTGAAAGCCCTAAGATGCCAAAATAAAAAAGTCATGAATTATTCCAAAATTGAGTGTCTCCACCATGAATGATTTTTTTTTTCAATAGCCAAGCCATTTTGTGTTTAAGCAGGAGTATTTATTTATAAGGAAAAGAAGCATGCAGAATCAGAAATAATGTACTGAAGTAAAGTAATATAAGCAAATATGCTTTAAACATAAATATATCAAATAAAATTTAAATATAAAGGATTTTGTACAGCACAAAGTTTTGCATTATACAGTATGATCATTGATTTTGACCTGGAAGGAACTTATAGGTCATCTGATAGAATCTATATATAGATGAGTACATTGATAAGTTGGGAGATGTTGTCTTGCTGTACTTAATGCAGGTAGTAGGAGTGGCACAGCTGAGATTTTAATCCAGTTATTCTCACTCTATATTCATGATTCTTTTTTCTCCATCATAGTGCCACCTATGATAAAGAGTCGTTTGTGGGGGGAAATGTATTGGACTTCACAGATACAAAAAAAGATGATATTTAGAAGGGACATCAGAAGCAACATAGAATACTTCATATAATTTTATTATCAATATCCCTCCTGCTTTTCCACAAGAATACAATGAAATAATTTATTACTTTGTTAAAATCTAGGAAAATCATAAAGTGCTTTCCTACTTTAACAACACTGTGAAATGAGATTCTTATATCATGAATTATACTTGCTGAAGTTATACTGATATTTTTTTACCTAATCACACTTTTCAACAACTATCTCTCATAATCCACTATAGAAATTTCTAACAGTTCATGAAGCTTGATTCTCTAGAATTTGGTTTATGTAATATCATCTTTGCCCTTTCTAGGAGTTGGGAAATTTTTGCTTTCTCCAGTTTTAAGAGCATTTCCTGTATTCTCAAAAATATTTCAAATATTCATAGAAGTGGCACAGTTGTTTCACATTTGAGAATATTACTTTTTAGAGCAAGGTGTCTTGAATTCACCCACCCACCCAAAGTGGGTCCGTTCTTACTAATCCCTTTTACATAATGGGTAACAGCTACTTACAAATCATTTTGTTTGTCTTTTCTAATTACAAAGTCAATTTTTTTTTTTTTTGGCAGAGAAAGCAAAAGCAAAAATAGAGTTGAACAACTCTGGCATAATTACATTGTTAGATATCTCAACTGTACCGAGCAGAAGTCCCATCAGTTTTGGGTTTTTTTTTTTAATATTTTTTTTTTAATTATATCTGAAAACATAAACACACACACACACACACACATTCAGGATTCTACTGAGACATTGTTGCTACTTTCCCCTAACAAATATAGGCAAGGTTTATCACCGCCATGTTACCCTTTATGCATGGAATTTTGTCTGTTCTATATTTTAAT
Source organism: Myrmecobius fasciatus (assembly GCA_023553655.1). Lineage (NCBI taxonomy): Eukaryota > Metazoa > Chordata > Mammalia > Dasyuromorphia > Myrmecobiidae > Myrmecobius > Myrmecobius fasciatus. The sequence continues at coordinate 11,261 of JAJPUD010026180.1, forward strand.
AACAAATACATGAACAATCAGAAAGATTCAAAATAAAACTCATTATTTTCATAACTAAGCATTGCCCTGTTGTAAATATTTATGTGTTTTAAACATCTATCTAGTTATCTAGGCTCATGACATCAGAGTGTTTCCTGATTCCATCGTCCTGAATATCCATGTCTAATAAGTTGTCAATTTTTTTTATTAAACCCCAATATATTTCTCTTATTAAGTTCTAATTGATATTTTCTTACTTCATTTTACATACATTATATAAACTTTCCTACTCCCGACCACTTCAAAAATACATAACAAATAACATTTGTAGATAACAGAAGAAAGCATAATTCATACACATAAAAGTCCAAAAACACACAATACATAACTGTGTACCTTCCACTTCCATGATTCAGTATATTGATGGTATCTTCTCATACATCTTCATTCATGTCTGACTTTATCTTTAAACTATATTAAATAAAATTTTGAATATTTGGTGTGCAATTGTTATTTCCATTTATATTGATTAAGTCATTGTTTATACTTTTATTAGCTCTGTTTTTTCCTACTCAATATTTTTTTCACTTTTATAGAGATTTATCCATGGCTTTTTATATTAATTTTTGTAGAGCACAGTAACATTTACATAACACAATATCTTTAGTCATTTCCAATTTATAAGCAGTAACTTCATTTTCAATGTTGATGAACTACTATAAAAAGTGTTGCAATAGAAAAACATTTGATAAAATCCAACACCTATTAAAAACACTACAGAATATAGTAATAAATGGTATTTTCCCCTAAAACAATCAGTAGCATTTATTTAAAATCATCAGAAAGCATCATATGTAATGGGGACAAACTAGAACCTTTACTATTCAATATTGTATTAAAAATGTTGGCTTTGGCAATAAAGTAAGAAAAATAGATTAAAGGATTTAAAGTAGGTCACGAAGAAATCAAATTATTATTCTTTGCAGATGATATCATAGTATTCTTAGAGAACCCTATTGAATCAACTAAAAACTACTGGAAATAATTCACAACTTTAGTAAAGTTGCAGGATACATTCACAATAAATAAATCCACATAAATCAGCATTTTTATATATTACCAACAAAGTCAAGCAGCAAGAGATACAAAAAGAAATTCCATTCCAAATAACTGCTGATAGTATAAAATATTTGGGAATCTATCTGCCAAAGGAATCTATATGAACACAACTACAAAACACTTTCCACACAAATAAAGTCAAATCTAATCTTTTGGGAAAATATGGTGTTCATGGGTAGGTAAAGAGAATATAATAAAAGTGACAATATTAACTAAATTAATCTACTTATTTAGTGCCATATCAATTAAACTCCCAAGAAATTATTTTACAGATCTAAAAAAAATAATAACAGGGTTCATCTGGAAAAAACAAAAGGTCAAGAATTCCAAGGTAATTAATGAAAAAGTGCCAATGAAGATGGCCTAGCTGTACCAGATCTAAAACTATATTATAAAGCAGCAGTCATCAAAACCATTTGATCAAAACCATAGTCTAGGTTCACAGAACAAAATTGTCAATGATTATAGCAATCTAGTGTTTGACAAGCCCAAACACCCAAGCTTTTGGGATATAACTCACTATTTGAGAAAAACTGCTGGGAAAATTGGAAACTTATGGCAGAAACTAGGCATTGACCTCCACTTTACATCATATACTAAAATAAGGTTGAAATGGGTTCATGATATAGACATAAAGAGTAATATTATAAGCAAATTAGAACATAGGCATAGTTTGTCTTCCAGATCTGTAAAGAAGGAATGAATTTGTGACCAAAGAAGAAATGGATAATTTTGATTATATTAAATTAAAAAGTATTTGTACAAATAAAACTAATACAGATAAAATTAGAAAGGAAGAAATGAATTGGAAAAATATGTTTATATTAAATGTTTCTGATAAAAGCCTCATTTCTAAAATATATAGAGAAATGACTCAAATTTATAAGAATTCAAGCCATTCTCCAAATGATCAAAGGATATGAACAGACAATTTTCAGATGAAGAAATTAGAATCATTTCTAGTCAAATGGAAAGGTGCTCTAAATCACTATTGATCAGAGAAATGCAAATTAAGACAACTCTGAGATACCACTGCACACCTCTCAGATTGGTCAAGATGACAGGAAAAGATAATGAATATTGGAGGGAATATCAGAAAACTGGTACTCATTGTTGATGTAATTGTGAATGGATCCAGCCATTCCGGAGAACAATTTGGAACTATTGGCAAAGGGCTATCAAAATGTGCATATCCTTTGGTCCAGCAGTATTTCTATTGGGCTTATATCCCAAAGAGATCTTAAAGGAGGGAAAGGGATTCACATATGCAAGAATGTTTGTGGCAGCCTTTTTTGTAGTGGCTAGAGAAACTGGAAACAGCACATGCCCATCTGTTGGAGAATGGCTGAATAAGTTATGGTTTATGAATGTTATGGAATATTATTTTTCTGTAAGAAACGACCAGCAGGATGATTTCAGAGAGGCCTGGGGAGACTTGCATGAACTGATGCTGAGTGAAATGAGCAGAACCAGGAGATCATTATACACGATAACAACAAGACTATATGATGATCAATTCTGAAGGAAGTGGTTCTCTTCAACAATGGGATGTTTCAAACCAGTTCCAATTGTTCAGTGAAGAAAGCCATATATACCCAGAGAGAGGGATATGAAATGTGGACCACAACGTAACATTTTCATGCTCTCTAATGATGTTTGCTTGCATTATGTTTCCCTTCTCAGATTTTTTTTCTTGTAGATCTGATTCTTCTTTTGCAAGAATATAAATGCATAAATATGTATACACACGCACACACACACACACACACACACACACACACACACATAAAGAAATGATCAGCAGAATGATTTCAGAGAGGCCTGAATAGAGTTACATGAACTGATGATAAGTGAAATGAGCAGAACCAGGTGATCATCATGCATGGCAACAAAATGATTATATAATAATCAATTCTGATGGATGTGGCTCTTTGCAATAATGAGAGGATCCAGGCCAATTACTATGATGTTGTGATGAAAAGAGCCATCTACATATAAAGAGATGATTGAGGGAACTGAGTCTGGATTACAACACAGCATTTTCATTCTTTTTGTCATTTTTTGTTTGCATTTTATTTTCTTTCTCATTTTTTTACTTTTTGATTTGATTTTTCTTGTGCAGTAAGATAATTGTATAAATATATATCATATATTTTTGGATTTAACATATATTTCTACCATATCCTACCATTCGACATATATTGGACTACTTAACATCTAAGGAAAGGAGTGGAGAAAGTGGGGGGAAATGGGAACACAAGGTTGAGCAAGGATTAAAGTCAAAGAATTATCCATGCATATGTTTTGAAAACTAAAAAGCTTTAATATAAAAACAGTGTTGCAATAAGTATTTTTGAGTATATGGTAATTTTTAAATATTGTTTTTGGTTTCTTTGGTATATATGCCCAGTTAGGGAGCCTCTGGTTCTAATGTCACTTTGGTTATATAATCACACTATTTCCCATATAGATTTTTACCAATTCACAGCTCCACTAACAATGTATTAGTGAGCCTATTCTTCCATAGACCTATGCAACTAGATAATTTAATGAACAGAGTGCTAAACATGAAATAAGGAAGACCTGTGCTTAAATTTAATCTCAAAAATTAATAGTTGTGTTTTAACCTTTGCCTGTCTCATTTTTCTCACTTTGAATATAGGGACAATATTAGCAACTACTTCCCAGAGTTGAAGATCAAATAAGTAACAATTTAAATGATTTAGCACATTATAAGCACTATATAAATAAAAACTGTTATTCTTATTAACTCTCCCAGCATCAACTGTAGCTATTTTATAAGTAATTATTGGCATTTGCTGTGATTTGCATATTTCTTGTTATTAGTCATTTGGACTTTTTTCATATGGTTGTGAATATTTTGTAGTTCTAAGAACAGTTTGATTATATCATTTGATGACATTTATTCATGAAAAGCATATATGATAGATACAAACACACATAGATAGACTGTTTATATTTCTTGGATATGAGCCCTTATTAAAATTATTTTATAAAGACTATTCTCTAAGTTAGCAATTTTCTTCTTTTGTGAGTGCAGATACTTTTCCATTTCAACTAATCATTTCTTTCTTTCTTTTTTTTTGTAATTACTTGTATTTCTTGTTTGACTAATATCTCACCTACCCATAGCTAGGACATAAATATATATATATATATGTATATGTATACATATATATGTGTTATATGTTTGTCTTTTAATTTTAATAGCAATGTATTTAGTATTAAGGTTCCACATCTACTTAGATTGTATTATGAAATACAAGTTGTTGGTCTAAGCCCAATTTATGCCAGAGCTTTAAGTTTTCCTAATATTTTTTAATTAAACAGGGATTTTTTCTTCTAGGTAAATTATGCTTCCTAGTCTAGCAAACACTGCATTATTTAGTTCCATTTTTTCTGTATCTCCCTTTTTTAGTTTGTTCCTTTGATCTAAGTCTTTATTCTTTAGGCAATATCAGATGACTTTGCTTTATAATAAAGCTTGGGATCCAGAAGTTCTATTGCCTCTTCATCTCTTTTTCTTTTCATCATTTAATTTATATTGTTATTTTTTCCAAATACATTTTATTATGATTTTATTTAGTTTTGTAAAATGTTTCTTAGTAATTTAATTAGTATAACATTAAATGTACAAATTAATTTTGTAGTGTTGTCATTTTTATTATGTTGGCATGACTTAACCATGAACACCAAAATTCAGATATTTGAGTTGTTATTTTTCATTTTTGTGGGAACATTGTATAATTGAATCTTTACAAGTGTTTTGTTTGGAAACTTGATCTCCAGATAGAAGAGAGGGCAGAACCAAGGTCAAGGAGAGCAGACAGAACTTTTTGTGACCCCCTCTGAACTTCTCTTAAACCAACAGCAGATTAAGTCTCTAAAATGGTTTTCAAGTCAAAGCACCCACAAATATTTGCAGTACAACATATTTCTAGAAGAAGTTACCTAGGAAGAACTTCAGAACAGGTCTGTTTTAAACAGTCAGGGTGATAGTCAGTGTTGAAGTTTCTAAGCACCTGGAAATTTTTGTGAACCTTTTTGTCTACTCTGTCCTGGTTGCAAGCAGGTGGTTTAGCAGATTTGCCTTTTGTAAAAGCTAAATTGTAAACCACTGAGGCCAGGCAGAATAGTAGGCATAGCTGCAATTACTAGCATCTGAAATCAATCAATAGACTTGCCCCAGGGCAAATTAAAGCAGCTGTGGCTCCTTTGTTTTGAACAGACCACAAGCCTTAAAAAATGAACAAAAAACCAAAAGGAATACTTATCATAGAAAGATTTTTTTTTGAAGAAAGAGAAGAATAGATCTCAAATTCTGAGTTGCTAAAGGCAAAGTAACTCCAGAGGAAGCTGCAAAGGCAGACATGAGCTGGTCCTCATTTCACAAGGCTTTCCTGGAAGA
>JAJPUD010026181.1:274-16787 GCA_023553655.1 Myrmecobius fasciatus
CCATCTCTAGTCATATGAAAAGTTGCTCCAAATCACTATTGATCAGAAAAATGCAAATTAAGACAACTCTGAGGTACCACTACACCCCTGTCAGATTGGCTAACATGAAAGGAAAAGATAACGATGAATGTTGGAGGGGATGTGGGAAAACTGGGACACTAATACATTGTTGGTGGAACTGTGAACGGATCCAACCATTCTGGAGAGCAATTTGGAGCTATGCTGAAAAAGTTGCCAAACTGTGCATACCCTTTGACCCAGCAGTGTTTCTACTGGGCCTATATCCCAAAGAGATCTTAGAGGAGGGAAAGGGACCCAGCTGTGCAAGAATATTTGTGGCAGCCCTTTTTGTAGTGGCTAGAAACTGGAAACTGAAGGGATGCCCATCAATTGGAGAGTGGCTGAATAAATTATGGTATTTGAATGTTATGGAATATTATTGCTCTGTGGGAAACGACCAGCAGGATGATTTCAGAGAGGCCTGTAGATACCTGTATGAACTGATGCTGAGTGAAACGAGCAGAACCAGGAGATCATCATACACAGCAACAACAGTATTACATGATTATCAATTCTGATGGACATGGCTCTCTGCAACAAAGAATTGTCTCAACCAGTTCCAATTGTTCAATGAAGAAAACCATATACACCCAGAGAGAGGGATATGAAATATGGACCACAACGTAACATTTTCATGATATCTATTGTCATTTGCTCGCATTGTGTTGCCTTTCTCTGATTCTTTTTTTTTTCTTGTAGATAGGATTTTTCTTGCATAACTTCTCAAGCATTTCAACATTATTAACATGTAGTGGACTTCCTGCCATCTAGGGGAGGGGAGGGGACTGAGGGTAAAATTTGTAATGGAAAGTTTGTAAAGATCAATGTTAAGAAACTACCCATATACATGTCATACAAATAAAAAGCTTTAAAAAATAATGCAATCTAGAATTGTCCAGAATCAGAAGAAGATTAAGGGGTCCCATTGCTAGCACTGGAAGATAAAAGCGTCTCATTGCTAGCACTGAGGCATGATTCTGTTACTTCACCCAGAACTGCATACCAGTTGCAGTCCTGGGTGGAAATTCCAAATTGAAGAGGAGCACAGCATACTAGAGGTTGTAGCCACCATGAAGTTGGGACTCTCTGCATAATTCCAGGGCAAAAAAAATGTGGTTGCTCAGAGATCAGATGTCTGGACCTGCTCACAATAGGACTTCAGTACCAGTCTGAGTCCTGATGATGCAGAACTCACTCATGAGGATGGTCAAGCAGGAGTCCATTTATTTAAAAAATCCTCAACCTTATATACCCTATGCTTACATAATACACTTACATAACTATAAGATACTGCACATGTGCCAACTATGAGATACTGTACATGCAGGACCACATAAACAACTTGCTATTGTGTGCAGATGTTTCCTTGTCACATTAACATAACTCTGCTTCAAGTACAACATAGGCTGTCATGCCTCCTGACTTCTCAGGAAGGCCAAGAAGCCCTGAGGGTTGATGGGGAGCCAAACCAGACACTGTCAGTAGGATTCCTTTCTGGACTAAAGGGTCTTGTATCTTGCCCAGGGTTCCCAGCTATCTGTGACCCTCTACAATCAGAGTACAGGCCAAGAGAGAAGTAAATACTGCTCTCCTTAGGTCACACCAACCTGAAAGAGCTGAAACCTGTAAGTCCCTAAAAGTATTTCTGAAAGCAGACACACAAAACTCCTGAATCCTAGGACAATTAACCTTCCAACCTAGATGCAGAATCTTGCTTTAACAGAATTAAAATAAGCTGGGAAAATGAGCAAACAACTGAAAATATTTTGACTATAAAAAGTTACTCTGGTGACAATGAAGATCAATACACACAGAATATAACAAAGTCAAAGTTCCTTCAAATATTCCAAGAAAAATGGCAATTGGTCTTAGGCCTTGGAAGAGTTCAGAAGGATTTTGAAAATCAAGTAAGAGAAATAGAGGGAAAATTGAGAAGAGAAATGAAAGGCAAAAAAAAATAATGGAAAAATTAAGTAGCTTAGTAAAGGAGATACAAAAAAGTACTGAAGAAAATAGCATTTAAAAAAAAAAGAATAAGTCAAATGGTAAAGGAAGTGCAAAATGCCAAGGAGAAAAAGAATGCCTTTTAAAGGCAAAACTGGCCAAATGGAAAAAAAAAATAACACTGAAGAAAACAACACTTTTAAAAGTACAATTGCCATAGAGAGAGAATTACGATGGAGGAGTAAAGGCAGAAATTTGCCCAACCTCTCCTCTAAACTGCTCCAAATTCCTTTAAATAATGACTCTAAACAAATTTTAGCATATCAGAACACTGAAAAAGACAGAATAGAATATTTCTCAGCTGAAGACAAATTAGAAGCTTAGCAGTGAAGGTCTTTAACATCAGGGTGGGAATCCAAAATGCAGTCCTAGTGCAGGTTGCCCAGGTATAACCCCAGATGCAGGCCAAGACCCAGACTCTGTCCCAAACCCCACCACGAGAAAAGAGCTTAGACATTATCTTTCAAAACATTATCAAGAAAAACTGCCGTGACGTCCTAGAAGCAGAAGGTAAAATAGAAATTGAAAGAATCCACTGATCACCTTGAAAAGGAGATTGCCACAAATGAAAACTCCAAGGAATATTATAGTAAAATCCCCAGATGAAAACTCCCCAGAATATTATAGTAAAATCACCAAATCCCCAGGTGAAAGACAAAATATTGCAACAATCAGAAAGAAACTATTCAAGTATCGTGGAGCCATTGTCAAAATAACACGAGATTTGGTAACATATATTAAAGAATCAGAAGGATTAGAATATATTTGAGAGGGAAAAGGAACCAGGATCACAATCAAAAATCACTTACCTATATGGTGACAGGACAGATCAAAACATAAATTCAGATGAGGACACAATGTCCACAGAGGAAATCTCAAATAGTGATGTGAATTGGTCTCCCTGTCCAAAGTGGCTTGTGGAAGTTCTCATAAAAGACTTTAAAGGCAAATAAGAAAGGTAGAAGAAAAATTGAGAAAGGACATGAGAAAATCAACACATTGAAAAAGGAAGGAAAAAAAAATTGTCTGAAGAAAACAATTCCTTAAAAAATAGAATTAACCAAATAGAAAAAGAAATACAAAAGCTAATTGAAGAAAATCACAATTGAAAACTAGAACAGAGAAAATGAAAACTAATGACTGTGAAAAAGCAAGAATCAGTCAAACAAAAGAGAATAAAAAAATGGAGGAAAATGTGAAATACCTCATCAGAAAAACAGCCAATCTGGAAAATAGATCCAGAAAAGACAATTTAAAAATTATTGGTCTACCTGAAGGCCATGAAAAAAGAGCCTGAATAGTATTCTTCAAGAGATCATAGAGGAAACCTTTCCCAGTATTCTAGAAACAGGAAGAAATACTCATTGAAAGAATCTATTAATCACCTTCAGAAAGAAATCCCACAAGGAAAATGCCAAGGAACACTGTTGAGAAAAACTCCAGAATTATAATCTCAAAGAAAAAATGCTGCAAGCTTCCAGAAAAAAATTCAAATATCAAGGAACAACAGTCAGGATTACACAGGATCTGGCAGCTTCTACAATAAAGAATTGGAGGGCCTAGAATTCTATATTCCAGAAGGCAAACGACTTACAGTTCCAACCAAGAATTAACTACTATGAGACTCAGCATCATCTTTCAGGGCAGGAGATGGAGCTTCAGTGAAGTAAGAGACTTTCAATCCTTTCTATTGGAAAAAAAAAACCAACAGAAAAATCTGCAGACTACAACTACAGAACTCAAGACAAGCATAGAAAGGTAAATGGGAAAATATATATTATTTAAAGGTTAAACTGTTTACATCCCTAACTGAGAAAATGATATTTGTAGCTCTTAAGAACTGTATCTGTCACTGGAACAGACAGAGGGTGGCATCACATAGACTGAGGGTGTGGTTGTGAATGGACTTTGATGAGATGACATCAAAGAAAAAGGCATTAAGGAGTAGAGAAAGGTGTGTCCCGGAAAAAGAGGAAAGGGGAGATATAATGGGACAATTAGTTCACATAAAGACATTACAATTGAAGGAAAGGAGAAATGTGGATGAGTACTGTCTGAAGCTTGATCTCATCAGTTTTAGCTCTGAGAGAGAATTACTTAATCATTCAGTTGGGTATAGAAATTTATCTAAAACTAAAAAAATAGGAGGAGAAAAAGAAAGAAAAGGGAGAGACAGGATAGGAGGGAGGGCAGAAATACTATGGGAAAAAGTAAGACAAGGAAGAAGGAATAATAGAATTAAAAATTAAAAAAATAAGCTGGGAAAATGAGCAAACTGAAAATATTTTGACCATAGAAAGTTACTCTGATGACAATGAAGATCAATACACACAGTCAGAATATAACAAAGTCAAAGCTCTTTCAAATAGTAGTGGATGGAGTGGGTTAAAAAAAAAAACTAAGAGAAGGGGGAGGAATGATAGGAGATATGATAGTGGGTGAGGTACGTAAAAATAATACTAAGAGAAGGGGGAAGGGTAATGGAGGATAAGGCAGTGGATGGGATGCATACAAAACACACAACTAAGGACAAAGTGGAAAGAATGCAAGTATATATAGGAGAGAAAACAGGATGGAGGGAAATACAGAGCTGGTAATCATAACTGTGAATGTGAATGGAATGAACTCTCCCATAAAACTGAAGTAAATAGTGCAGTGGATTAAAAAACAGAATCCTACAATATTGTGTTTACAAGAAATACATTTGACACTGAGAGGCACAGGGTAAAGGTAAAAGACTGGAACAGAATTCATTATGCTTCATTTGAAGGAGAAAAAGCAGGGGTAGCAATTCTGATCTCACATAAAGCAAAGGTAAAAATAGGTCTTATTAAAAGAGATAAAAAAGGAAAGTACATCTTGACAAAGGGTACTGTAAACAATGAAGTAGTAACAATACTAAATATTTATGCACTGAGTGGTAGAGCAGCCAAATTCCAAGATAAGATTTTAAGCCAGTTACAGAAAGTAATAGACAGCAAGACTATACTAGTGAAGGACCTCAATGTTCCCCTTTCCAGATCAGACACATCTAACTACAAAATAAACAAGAGAGAAACTAGGGAGGTTAATAGAATCCTAGACAGCTTACATATGATATACCTCTGGAGAAAAATGAATAGGGATAGAAAGGAATATACCATTTTCTTGGCAGTACATGGCACAAAAAATTGACCATGTATTAGTGCATAAAAATCTCACAAGCAAATGCAGAAAGGCAGAAATAGTTAATGCTTCCTTTTCAGATCACAATGCAACAAAATTATATGCAATAAAGGGCCAGGAAAAGATTGGAAATGAAATCATCTAATTCTAAAAAATGAGTGGTTCAAACAACAAATCACAAAAACAATCCATAATTTCATTCAAGAGAATTACAATGAGACAACAAACCAAAATCTATGGGATACAGCCAAAGCAGTTCTCAAAGAAAATTTGTGGACCTTCAAATAGCTGCAAGAATATAATAGAGAAAGAGATCAATGAATTGGGAATGCAACTAAAAAAGCTAGAAAAAGACAAATTAAATCCCCCCAAGTAAATACCAAATTATAAATTCTGAAACTCAAAGGAGAGATCAATAAAATTGAAACTAAGAAAACTATTGTACTAATGTATAAAAATGAAGAGTTGTTTTTTTTATGAAAAAATGCCACAAAAGAAATAAATCTTTGATTAATTGGATCAGAAAAAAGGAAAGAAAAAAAAACAGTATCAAAAATAAAAAGGGTGAACTTACCACCAATGAAAAAGAAATTAAATAAATAATTAGGAGCTATTTTGCCCAATTGTATGGCAGCAAGTCTTACAATCCAACTGAAATGGATGAATATTTACAAAAACATAAATTACCAAGACTAAAAGAAGAGGAAATAACATTCATAAATAGTTCCATTTTAGAAAAAAAAAAAGAAATTGAACAAGTCATTAATGAGCTCCCTAAGAAATAATCTCCAGGGCAAGATGGATTCACAAGTGAATTCTAGCAAACATTTAAATTAATTAATTCCAATTAATTCCAATACCCTGTAAACTATTTGGAAAAAAATGTAAAAGAAGGAGTACTGCCAAATTCCTTCTATGATAGAAATATGGTGCTGACTTCTAAACCAGGAAGACCCAAATCAGAGAAAGAAAACTATAGATCAATCTCCATAATGAATATTGTTGCGAAAATTTTAAATAAAATATTAGCAAAGAGATTACCTTATGAACAAGTAGAATTCATTAACATAACAACAGAAATCATATAATAATCTCAATAGATGCAGAAAAAACTGTTGACAAAATACAGCATCTATTCCTATCAAAAACACTACCAACCATAAGGATAAAGGAAGCTTTCCTTAAAACAATGGGCAGTATTTATTTAAACCCAATAGCAGGCTTTATTTGTAATGAAAAGAAGCTGGACACATTCCCAATAAGATCAGGGGAGAATCAAGGATCCCTATCATCACCACTCTTATTCATCATTGTATTAAAAATGTTGAATTTAGCAATTAAAATAAAAGAAATAGAAATGAAAGGAATTAGAATAGATAATGAGAAAATAAAACTATCATTCTTTTTGGATATTGGAGAATCCTAGAAAATCATCCCCAAATCTTCCTGAAACATTTCACAGCATTAGTAAAGTTGCAGGATATAAAATAAACCCACACAAATTACCAGAATTTCAATATATTTCTGACAAAGCCCATCAGCAAGAAATAAAAAGAGAAATTCCATCTAAAGTCACTATAGACAAAATAAAATACTTGTAGGTTTTCCTACCAAGATAAACCCAAGAACAATATGAACATAATTACAAAATTCTTATCACACTAATAGTTAGATCTAAACCACTGGAAAAATATCAATTGCTAATGGGTAGGCCGAACTAATATAATAAAAATGACAATTCTGCCTAAATAGGTCAACTTATTCAGTGCCATACCAATTAAAGTGCCAAAAATTATTTCATCAACCTAGAAAAATAATAACAAAGTTCATTTCAAAGAATAAAAGGTCAAGAATATCAAAGGAATTTATGGAAAAAAAATACAAAGGATAGTGTCTCAGCAGTACCAAATATAAAACTATATTATTATTATTATTATTATTATTTTGCTAAGGCAGTTGGGGTTTAGTGAATTGCCTAGGGTTACATAGCTAGTAAGTATTGTTTGAGGCCAGATTTGAATTCAGGTCCTCATTTTAGGACCAGTGCTCTATCTACTGTGCCATCTAGCTGCCCTCCTAAAACTATATTATAAAATAGCAGTCATCAAAACCATTTGTTACTGGCTAAGAAACACAGTGGTAGATCAGGGGAGTAGATTAGATGTACATGATAATAGTCAAAGCTGATAGCAATCTGGTATTTGATAAATCTCCAAACTCTAGCTTCTGTAATAAGAACTTATTATTTGACAAAAATTATGGGAAATCTGGAAAATAATATGTCAGAAACCCTACATCTCACACCCCATGCCAAGATAAAGTCAAAACAGATATATGATTTGGGCATAAAGGATACCATAAACAAATTAGGGGAACAAGGGATAATTTATTTCTCAAATCTTTGGGGCAGGAAGAAATTTATGACTAAAGAAGAACTAGATAACATTATGAAAGGCAAAATGGACAACTTTGATTACATTAAATTAAAAAATTTTGCACAAACTCAACAGAAACAAGATTAAAAGAGAAATACAAAGCTGTGTCAAATTTATAAGAATAAAAGTCATTCTCCAATGAATAACTGGTCCAATGATATGAATATACAATTTTCAGATGATTAAATGAAAGCTATCTATATTTATATGAAAAGATGCTCGAAATCATTATGGATTGAAGAAATGCAAATTAAAACAACTTTGAGATATCAACTCACCCTCTCAAGTGATAGGCAAAGATTATGAGAAATGGTGCAGGGAATGTAGAAAAACTGGGTCATTAATGCATTGTTGGTGGAGTTGTGGAATGGTCCAACCATTCTGGAGAGCAATCTAGAACTATGTCCAAAGGGCAATAAAACTGTGCAAATTAGATCCAGCAGAACCATTTCTGGGTCTGTATCCCAATGAAATCATAAAGGAGGGTAAAAACATGTACAAAAATGTTTATGGCAGCTCTTTGTGGGGTAGAAAAGAATTGGAAAATGAGTGGATGCCCATCAAATGGGAAATGGCTGAACAAGTTGCGGTACATGAAGGTAATGGAATATTATTAATAGTTCTATAAAAATAATGAACAAGCTGATTATAGAAAGGACTGGAAAGATCTACATGAACTGATGCTGAGTGAAACAAGCAGACCAGGAATGCATTGTACACAGTAATAGCAAGGATGTGTGATGATCAACTACAAAGACATTGCTCTTAGTGATTCAGTGATCCAAAACAATCTCAATTCACTTTGGACAGAAAATGCCATCTGTATCCAGAAAAAGAACTAAGGATACTGAATGTAAATCAACACTCATTATGTTCACTTTCTTTTTCTTTTTTTTTCTTTTAGTCTTTTCCATGATTTTTTTCCTTTTGCTCTGATTTTTCTCTCCCAACATGATTCATAAAACAATGTATGTTAAAAATAAATAAATTTACTAGGAAAAAAAGAATTATCTAGCAAAACTGAGTATAATCATTGGGGGGGACTGATATTCAATAAAATGAAAGACTTTCAAGCATTCTTGATGAAAAGATCAGAGCTGAATGAAAAATTTGATTATCAAGTATAAAACTCTAAAGAAGCATAAAATGATAAACAGGAAAGGGAAATCATAAGGATGTAATAAGTTAAACTATTTACATTTCTATATGCAACTTATATAAACCTTATTATTATTAGGACATCTAGAAGAAGTATATATAGACAGAGGGCAGAGAGACATAATATCCAAAAAAATTAAGAGTTGAGAGAGGAATGTACTATGAGAAAGGAAAAGGAAGAAATAGAGTGGATAAATTATCACCTTTAAAAGATTCAAGAAAAACCTTTTACAGTGGAGGGAAAGAGGGGGAAGGTAAGGGAGAGTTAGTGAACCTTAGTCACATCTGAATTGGTTCAAAAAGTAAATAACTTACACTTGTAAATGAATATGAAAAATTATTTCACCCTACAGGATAGCAAAAGGAGAAGGGGTGGTGATGATAGAAAAAAAAAGGGTAAATTGGAGGAGGGGATAGTAACACTTTTGAGGAGGGATAGGGTAAAAGGAAAGAGAATAAAACATATCAAGGAAATACAATTAGCAAGAGTAATTGTTGGAAAAAAAATGAAGTAATCTTCTCTGATAAAGACCTAAATTCTCAAACATATAGTGAAATGAGATATATTTATAAAAATAAGAATTATTTTCCAATTGATAAATGATCACAAGTTAAGAATAGTTCTCAGATGATGTAATAGGCTATCTATAAAAAATGCTCTAATTATTGTTTGGAGATATGCAAATTAAACAAATCTGAGGTACTACAAAATTATTAGATTGGCTAATAGAAGAAAAGGAAAATGTTAAATACTGGAGGGAATGTGGTAAAAATGAAACATTAATGCATTGTTGGTGGAGTTGTGAACTGCATCAACCATTCTGATTAGCAATTTGGAACTATATCCAAAGGACTTTAAAAGTCATGCATACCTATTGACCTAGTAATATTATTATTAGGTATTATTCTAAAAGATATTAATAAAAAAGGAAAAGAACCTACATATGTACATATATATATATATACATATATATATATATATATATATAGAGAGAGAGAGAGAGAGAGAGAGAGAGAGAGAGAGAGAGAGAGAGTAACTCTTTTTCTGGCAGCAAAGAATTAGAAATTGAGGGAATGCCCATCAATTGGGAAATGACTAAGTACATTTTTGCATGGAATTATGATGAAATATTCTTTTGCTATAAAATGTGATGAGCAAGATGCTCTCAGAAAAAAAGCTGAAAGACTTCCATGAGCTGATGCAAAGTGAAATATACTATGTACAAAGTAACATCAATATTATAAGATAATCAGCTGTGAATGATATAACTATTCTCAGCAATACAACAATTCAAAAGTATGCTGAAGGACTTATGTTGAAAAATGCTTTCTATTGCCCATCAATTGGAGAATGGCTTAATATGTTATGGTATATGAATGTGATGGGATAATTTCATTCTATACCATTAGCAGGCTAATTACAAAAAGACCTGAAGAGTCTTATATGAACTGATTCTAAGTGAATTGAACAGAATCAAGAGAACATTGTGCACAGCAACAACAAAATTGTGTCATGATCAACTCTGTTGGACTTGGTTCTTTTCAAAAATGAGGTGATTCAAAGCAATTCTAATAGACTTGTAAAGGAGATAGCCAATCTACATTTAGAGAGAGAACTATGGGGATTGCATGTGCAACACAACACAGTATTTTCATGGTTTTTTGTTCTTGTTTGTCCGCTTGTGTTTTTTTTTTCACTTTATCCCTTTTGATCTGATTTTTCTTATGCAGCATGATAAATGTGGAAATTTATTTAGAAGAATTTCACATGTTTAACCTATATTGGATTACTTGCTATGTAGGGGAAGGAAGGAGGGAGAAAAATTTGGAACACAAGATTTTGCAAGAGTGGATGTTGAAAATATCCTTCCATGTATTTTGAAAAATAAAAAGTCAAGAATAATGCTACCCATACCCAGAGAAAGAACTTATGGTGATTGAAAATGGATTGAAGCAGCATGCTTTTTTAAAACTTTATTTTTCTTAAGGCTTATTTTTTGATCTATGTTTTCTTTTAAAGCATTACTATTATAGTAATGTTTTATATGAGTGTACATGTGCAAAATGTACTACATTCCAAAGAGGAAGAGAGAGGTGGGAAGAGAGGAAGGGAGAGAATATAGAACTTAAGAATTTTATCAACAAATGTTAAAAACAGTTTTTACGTGTGACTTGGGAAAAATAAAATACTAAATAAATAAATTTAAACAAATAAGACCTACCTAGATGAATTGTAATGTGTAAGTATTACAACATATTAAATTTCAGGAGGATTTAACACAAGGAGAAAAGAATTTCCAATAACCAGTAGGTTGAATTACCCTATGAGTTATTCCATGTATGAGTTTCATGTGTTTTATAAATTTGCATCTTCTTTCCCCAGGGACTATGGAACTATATTACAGAATTCTTTTTTTTTTTGAATCTTGCTTTGGAAACTTTTTTTTTTATTTGCAAAACATATGTATGGGTAATTCTTCAACATTAACCCTTACAAAGCTTTCTGTTACAAATTTTTCCTTCCTACTCCCCACCCCTCCCCTAGATGGCAGATAACATGTTAATTATGTTAAAATACTTGACAAATTGAATATATGTATACCTATTTCCACACTTATTGTTGTGCAAGAAAAATCGTATCTACAAGAAAGAAATATCAGTATATAACAGAATTCTGAAGGGGGTGTTTTTATATCACATATTCTTATTATAAGAAATATGTCACCCTAAAAGCTAATTAGGTCTGAATACAAGTATCTTCACAGCAAGAACTGTATTTTGCTTCCTCAGTATTTTAAGCAATTATCATTATGTCTGGCACATAGTAGGCACTTAATGAATTTTTATTGAGTGCCTGATTGAGTGGGTAGTATTCAATGGGGAATACCCTGGATAGGGACTTAAAAATACCGCTGGCATACCTGTAGAAGATTGGACTGAGGAAGCTGAACATGCAGAAAACAAAAACCCCTTAGCATTTCAACCAGAATTATTTAGCCAAACCCTTCATTCCCAATCTTCTGGTTCTTATTGAAAGTGGAAAAGTTAATCCAGAATCAGTTTTATATTTGTGTGTCCTAATGTGTTGACAAAGAGGTATTTCATTTATTTGTATTTTTATATCCAATATATAGCTATAATGTATGCTTATTAAATACTTGTTGACTAATGGATTGATTGATTATATGAAACAACACCTGCTGATTTGAGCAAAAGCAGAATATAATGAAAAAATAACATAACATTAACATTAAAAGGTAAATTTTGCATGTTTAATTTTTTTATTTTGAATTTAATGAACATCAAAAAGAATATTTCCATATAAAAAGTGAAACAGAAAAAGAAGACATTGAAATTGAATCTTTATTATGTACATCTTGACTTTTTAAAGTATAGTATAAATTCAAGATGCTTGTTTCAAATATTTCTTGCTTGTCAGTGTTTCCTTCTAAACTTTCTTCTTTTTTATATGTTAAAAACTATTTTAATAATTCTTTTCTTTCTCTCCTCCTTTTTTGTTATAATAGCATTAGTTCCCCCTTTCCCCTCTAATACCCCCCAATTAAAGAAACACATAATCCTCACATGATATAATAATAGTCAAAGAAAAGAAGTCAATATATTTATTATCTTGAATCCATTACCTCTTTTTAGGTGATGAGACACCATGTTTTGTCCTTAGTGTTCTGAAAACATGATGAGTCACTGCATTGATGAGTATTCTTAAGTCTTTAAAAGTTAAATCATTATTCTGATTCTATTCACTTTTCATCAGTTCATAGACATTCTCCCAGGATTCTTTGTAGCCTTCCCTTTCAGCATTTCTTATGACATAATAATATCTCATTATATTAATATACCATAATTTGTCTAGACAGTTCCCTTATAGTTAACAACTTAATTTCTAGTTATTTACATTTTTAAAATAATACCTAGCATTTATATAGCAGTTAAAGGTTTATAACATATTTTACAAATATCACCTCATGTTATCCTGATAATAACTCTGATAGGGCTATTATTATCCTAAATTTACAGACAAAGAAATTCATGCAAGCAGAAATTAAGTATTTGGACCATGGTAAGTATATGAGATATTTGAAATCAAATTCTCCTGACTCCACATCTAACACTTTCTTTGCTGTACCACCTAATTGCCCATTGTAATGATGAGTTGATGAAATACATTTTCATCCTCTCCAGCGAATTAGAATACTACTCTATGGAGAACTCTATTGGTATGGAATTTCCATATGCTATTGGACTTGGTTACTCTATTCAAAGATTTTTCTTTGCTGATTTTTTTCAAGACAAGGGGAAATTCAAGATAAGGGAACAATTCTCTTCTATTCAGCAAGGTTCTGTGAAGGACTTATTAGAGGATTACTTAATGAATGGGAGTAAGTGATTCAGAGAAGCTAATTGTTTTATCCCAGTAGGAAAGATGCATTTGGAGCAGGAACTCCTTTTAAAAAAGTTATTAAAACATTTTTGCTTCGGATATCATAGAAATGCTAATATTAGGGGGGAAAGTATACACCTGCAAAGTTCAAGAAAGGCAGGTGAGAATGAACCAAGTTCAAATGCATTAACTTTCCTTTAGTTCTTCCAAATTTTCTTCCTGATATTTTTTTCTTGTTGGGTTCTATTTCTTCATCTTTTCAGCTTTTAAATGTTGCTGAAGGTAATAGAAATGAGTGCTTTCTTTGAATTGGCTTATGTTTTGAAAGAATTCATATCATCTGTGGTTTAATCTCTCCCTTAAATCAAAAACGTTCCAGCTGTTTTCTTCTGAATTCCAGAGTGCATTGAGTGCATTCAAACTATTGTAGAAAACACAGCCCTATTGAGTTGGTCATGTTGTTCAAATGCCAAATGTATACTTGCCAAATGGATTATTTTGTAGATAACTCAAATAGGGTTAATGTTCCTGTGGTCTCTTTGAAGAATTTTAGAATTTGTTGTATGACATGTTTAGTATTGGTTGTTTTACATGTGAGACACTGGCACAGGACCATCCATCATGATGGGCCCTCATCAGAAAAGATGGTCTATGAGCAAAAAAGAAATGAAGTACCTCAGAAGTAACACGATATGCATAAAGTTAGAGAATCTACACCAATTGTTCATAGAGACTATTTGTGTCCAATTGTGGCAGAACACTACAACCTCATATTTGTCTGATCAGCCACAGTTGGATATGACTAACTTGCCTAATTTGATTAACTTGTCATGTCATTTTGATTATCTTTGAGAATGAAAAAAAAAAAAAAACAACCAGACAACCAAACAACCTATCTATATTTCCTGTGTGCAAAACAAAAATGTACACAGGTTTAGAAATGGAATCATGAAGTCTTAGTTCCAAATCCTACTACCAATTCTAATTGTGAGCCCCTGTGTCCATATAACAATCTCATTGAGATTCACTTTCTCATCTGGGAAATGAGAAAAACAACAATTCTCAGTTAAAAGAATCAAATGAAATAATAAATCTGAAATGATTGACAAATCATTTATATTACAAATATAATATTATGAATGGAGATCATTGACATTCTATCAATAAAAATAAGGGAAAACCTGCATTAATTTAACTATAAATTAAAATGGAAATAAGTTCCATTTTTAGGTATCCAAAATGGTGGAGTAAAAGCAGCATTCTAGGAAATATTTCTTTCCAAACAATATTAAAATAACACATTGAATAGATTGTGGAATAGAATAACCAATCAAAGGGTTGAATGAGACATTTTCCCAGCCTAAAACAACTTAAATGGTAGTCATAAGGAAAGTTCTATGACCAGCCAAATAAGGACCAATAAGGATGAGCCAAAAGCATAATTAATAGTAACACAATCGGTGGGCCTTGGAGATAGCTTCAATAGGAACAACTATAGCTTTGGGATTAGACAATGGCCAGAAAGAGATTACTCAGATACTCTATTGCCAAATTATTGGGAATTTCATTGCCTATACCTATTTCCAGATTCCAGTTCCTGGGTAGACAAGCATATTAACACTTGTGACTGCAAAGGATCAGGACTTCTATTTGGGTAAGAACTGGAACGCAGACTAGGAGAGTAAGGATCACACATCTCCTAAGATCACACCACCTTGGATGCACTGAAAACTTATAGATTTCCCAGCACTATCTGTGAAAATATCAAGAGAAAAAAGACAAGTTTGGAACAGTCATAATCTGCCCTCCTCCCCACAAAGCAGAGCCCAACTTTAACATAAATTCAACATCAAGGTATATGTTGGAAAAAAAAATGAGAAAACAAGAATAATAAATAACCTGAGCATTAAAATTTACTGTGGTGGCATTGAGGATCAACACAAAAAGTCAGAAAAAAAGATAATGGCATGAAAATAATTATAAGCAAACTTTAAAAGAAAAATGCAGAGTGGACATAAGCCCAAAAAGAATTCTGGGACACATAAGGAAAGAGCAAAAAGAAGATTTTAAAAATCAAATGAGAATGGTAGATGAAAACTTAGGGAAAAAATGAAAGCAATACAAAGAAATTATGAAAAGACAATTAAGAGCCCCCAAAATACTAAAGAAAAGAAAACTTTTAAAAACTGAAAAAGTCAAATGGGAAAATAGGATTCACAAACACACATACACACACACATATTTCCTAAAAATTATGATTGGCTGGGGTAGCCAGATGGCACAGTGGACAGAGCATTGGTCCCAGAATCCAGTCTGAGACACTTAACACTTCTTAGCTTATATGGCCCTGGACAAGTCAATTGCCTACAAATAATAATAATAAAAAAAATTAGGATTGGCAATTAGCAACTAATTAATCCATAAGATAATAAGAAGCAAACAAAAAAAATTAAAAGGATGAAAAAATAGAAGAAAATATGAAATATCTCACCAGGAAAACAATTGACTTAGGAAATACTGAAAAGAGATGATTTTAAATTATTACACTATCTGAAGGCTGTGTTTTTTTTTTATTCTAGGTATGACATTTCAAAAAATTATCAATGAAAACTGTCCAGATATCTTAGAACCAAATAGAAATAGAAATAAAAAAAATTATCAGCCACATCCTTGAAAAGATTCCAAAATCTAAACTTCCTGAAATGTTATAGGCAAATTCCAGCACTCCCAGTTTAAGGAGAAAATATTTCCAGCAGTCCGAATGAAACCATCCAAATATCATAAGGCCATTATCAAGATCACACATGATTTCCCAATTTCTAAGTTTGGAATGGTAGGCTGAGAATGTGAGATCCTGAAAGATAAAAAGCTAGTATAACAACCAAGAATAATTTAGCAAGTAAAACTGAGCATAGTCTCTCAAAAAAACTGGATATTTAATATAAAGAAGAGTTTCAAATATTCCTGATGAAAATACTACAATAAAAAAGTTGACTCTCGGGGGTGGAGCCAAGATGGCGAACTGCAGAATTCATTCTCTGTGAGCTCCCGAGACTTTCCGTCAGACCCAGACAAATTGAGCCTCCGAACTGGTTCTGGATTGAGGGCTCCACCAAACACTTGGACTACAACGCACTTCTATCAACAATCTACTTTGAAAACACTCCGGAGGTTAGTCTCGGAGGAATCAGCCACTGTCTGCAATCAGACGCCAGTGTGCCAGGGGCGAAAGTCAAGCTGTGACAGAGGTGGATTTTAGGCATCCAGGAAGCCCCTGGGAGGCCCCTGG
>JAJPUD010026182.1:0-16785 GCA_023553655.1 Myrmecobius fasciatus
TTTAAATTATATATAATTAATTATATTATATATTTTTAATTATATATGATTAATTATATTATATATTTTTAATTATATACAATTAATTATATTAATAATCTCAGCACCCAGCATAGTACCATGTACCTAGTAGGTACTTAGGAGAGTAGAGTCAAGATGGCAGGTCGTTTTTTCTAAGTACTCCCAAAACACTCACTCTACAATCTTAAAAATTGCCAAACTGAATTCTGGCAAGAAAGCCAAGAAAAAATAACTGAGTAATTTTTTTTCCAAGCCAGCATAACTTAGGAGGACAAAAAGAGAGTTTTGTGGACACTAGAGTTGGACTGGACAGAAGTATAGTAGGGTGGAAGTAGCAGGAGCAGTGGGGAACAGCACACAGTAAAAGGACTGATCACCTGGTCATAAAGAGATCTCAGAGGCTCCTGTTACTAGCACTAGGAGCACTATCTATCTTCAAGTGCTATCTTGCAGCTTTGTCATTATCTAGTTCTGGGACACAGTTCTAGGGCTGAGAGAATTGGGTGATACTGTGAAAGAATGGGATCCCTAACTGGGCAAGAACTAGAGCTCAGATCAGGAGGGCAATGAATAGATCTCTCCCTGGATCATACCATATTGGAAGCACCAAAATCTTATAGTTCCTCAACTTGGCTGTGAAAACATCAAAAGGACCTAAAAGATAGAAATTCAGATCTGATATCCTCTCTCTCTCATCCTCAGAGGTAAACAGAACACAATTCTAAAGTCTGAAATAAAAAAAAAAAAACAAGCAAACAGTAAAAAAAAAAAATCTGACCATTAAAAACTGCTATTGGGACAAGGAAGCTTTTTGTGGCCATCTTTTAAGAGCTTACTTTGTATGAGCCTTTTGATCTCTGAGACAAGATGAATGAGGCAGGGGAACTCAGGGTGTGAAAAGAGCTCTAGTTGATTATGCTGCACAGCCTTGTTGATATACAGTGTGTGAACAGTAGGCAATCCCCAATCACCATTCAGAAAAGCAGCTTGTGGGCATTGCATATGCATTGTATCTGCCAATGGGAGGAGAGACGACCCATCCATGTCAGCCACCCATTCACAGGTGAGAGGCCCTGTTAAGGCATCCCTGCTCATGAGCAATTAGCTGTGACACTCAGGCTCAACCCATTCCCATGCCGTGCATCAGTGCTCCTTGCTCAACAAGGGTGTTTCTGTAATGTGGCAGAAAACTTATTGTGCACCACAGGTCAAGGTGGCCGTTGTACTCCCTCTCAGTAGGGTCCCATACCCTAGCAGAAGCTCAAAACACAAACTCAGAAGACAATTACTTGAAAACATCTACAAGCAAAAGCCTCAGAACAAAATGCAGATTGGACGTAAATCGGACAAGAATTCTTAGAAGAACTTAAAGAGAATAAAAAGAGCAATTTATAAAAATTCAAACAAAAGAGGTAAAAGAAAAGTTAAAAAAGAAATGACACATGCAAGAAAATCATGAAAATAAGATTAACATCTTGGTAAAAGAAGTACAAAAATGCTAAAGAAAAAAGCTCCTTAAAAATGAAAATTGTTCAAGTGGAAGCTAATGACTCTATGAGACACCAAGAAACAATTAAAGAAAATGAAAGGCTGAAAGAAGGAAGAAATGTGAAGTATCTCATAGAAAAAATAACTGATCTAGAAAATAAATCAGGGAAACAAATTCAATAATTATTGATGTCATGACCAAAAGTCTTTATATCATATTTAAAGAAATTTTAAAGAATAATTTCTGATATCTTAGAACAAGGAGAAATTGAAAGAACCCATCAATCATCTCATGAAAGCAATCCCAAAATGAAAACTTCCAGAAATATTATTGCCAAATTTCAGAGCTCTTATATCATAGAGATAATATTGCAAGCAAGAGAGAATTCAAATACCATGGAAGTCACAAGATTTAGAAATTACCATTATAAAGGAGTGCAGGGTTTGGTTTTCTCAAAAACAAAGGAGCTAGGATTACAACCAAGAATAATGTACCTAACAAAACTCAGCATAATCCTATAGAGGAAAAATGGATTTTTTAATGAAATTAGAGGATTTTCAAAGATTCCTGATGAAAAGACTGGAGCTGAATAAATAATCTGATAGACCAATACAAGATTCAAGATAAGTATAATAAAATAAACCTTAGTGAGAAATCATAAGGGACTTAAGAAGGTTAAGCTTTGTACATTCCTATATAGGAAGAAGATGTATGTAATCCTTGAGAATTTCATCATCACCAGGGAAAATAGGAGACTACTTAGCCATATGGCACTAATATGAGTCTAATAAGCTGGAATGATCTCAAAATAATAAAGGCAGAGTGAGAAAGGGGATTGTCCTGAGTAAAGGAGAACGAGAGAGGAAGAATGGGAAAAGTATCTCATATAAATGAAGCTCACAGGGAAATGTTTATGCAATAGAGGGGAAAGTTTAGGGGCACACAATACTGGAATCTCACTCTCATCTGAAAGAATTCAAGAGGAGAATATACATATACATTAATATATACACATGTATTCACACACATACAATTGGGTACAGAAATTTCTCCTATCCAACAGGGAAATAGGAAGGGAAGAGACCAAGAAAAAGGAAGAGGAAGAAATAAGAAATAATGATGGTTCAAAGCAATTAATAGGTGCTTAATGAATGCTTATTAAATTGAATTATGTCAGGAGACATAGGTTTTAGCCCTCACTTTATCATTAACTACTTTAGTGACCTCAGGCAAGTTGGTCCATCCCTCTTGGTTTCAGTTTTCTCATCTATAAAATGGCAGGTTTGGACTATATGATCTCTTAGGTCCCTTCCAATTCTGTGCCTGTGATAATGATTTTTTCCCTTCCAGATATAAAATAATACATGGAAAAGATTTATAAAACACACTGATTTTTTTTTTCTTTATTATTATTATTTGCTGAGGCAATTGGGGTTAAGTGACTTGTCCAGGGTCACACAATTAGGAAGGGTTAAGTGAGGCCAGATTTGAACTCAGGTCCTCCTCACTTCAAGGCTGGTGCTCTATCCACTGCACCACCAAGCTGCCCCTGATTTTATTTTTAAAGATCAGAAAGCTCAAATACAAACCAAGAATTTTTGCTGATCCTCATTGTGGCCATAGTTGTGACCTTCAGCCTTTTATCAGCTTTGATATTCACTATCCTATATAAATCACTACATTGTGTTGAGATTCAATTGAATAAGAAAAAGAAAAACATATCCTTGAGCAAATTTCTTTTTCCATATAACCCACATTGAATTTCTGAAACCTTAATTACATTTGCAAGATGCAAAGAAAGACAATGTTTAGAGGGCACTCCAACCTCATGTTTTAGGGATAAACTGTTGCCCTTTAGAGTTGTGTAAGCCTAATTGTACAGGTATTTTATTTAAATTTTCTGGAGCTGTTACAGATAGGTTACTAGACCGGCACTGTGAGTAAGTGCTCCAGTCCAAGAGAGCTAATCCTTCCTCATTTAAACCTTCCCCAGAACATCAAGTCAAAATGTGGGTCTGTTCATTGCCACAGTAGCTTAAATGGTGATTTTTTAAGGGAAGAGTTCAATTTTAGCAGCTTTCATGTCTATTGCCAGGAAGCATGAATAGCTTAGCACTTCAGTGCAATGTCTCTAAAAAAGGAACAGAATGCTAAACAGTTAGCCCACTGCTGGATCCAGGATGATTTTACAGAATGAAAAAAGTACATATTATAGTGAATCCATCAGAAACTAGCAGTTATGCAGAGATGGCAAAATGGTAGGAGCCAGAATCTTTAGAAAATATTGTGCACCTAGAATAAAGATACATTTGACTTACTGAAGTGAGAGGTACATTTCTGATTGAACATGAATGAGTCATTGTGATTATTTAATTATCATTTGAGGATCATCATTTAAAGCTCATACTTTCCCCCTGATCCCTTAAACTTGGAATTCTCTGAAATGGCATTATAGTATTTTTTTCTTTGATGATGTTTTTCTGTAGTATTGTCTCTTACTTCTTGCCATTAGATGGAAGAAGAAGGTTAACAAAATGATTTTTTTTTGATGTTATAAGATCAACTGAATTCACTTTGTCTTGAAACAGCTACCAAACTAGGAAACTAGGTTGAAAATCATGATGATATCAGTAATCCTGCTTTCAGTAATCTTTTTTTATTATTTCAAATTAAAACCTAATATTTTTATAAGTTAAATGGTTGTATTATTTACAGGTTTCAGTATAAACAATGAAACTTTCCTAGGAAATGTTTACGCTTAAAATAATTTATTTTAAAACATTCGGCTATTATAACATGCTTTCTGTCTTTCCCTCCGTATGTAGTTATCTGGACTTTTTATTCATTCTCATTCACTTTCCCTCACATGATCATAGTGTATATTCCATACTTCTGGTTTTGCTTCTTTCTTTGTTTCATAGAATTAGTTCCTTCATCTCTTTCCCTCCTGACTTGATATTTGCCTATCTTCATTAAGTTATACTATCCTATTATGTTAGTTTCCAAAAAAAAAATTATTTAACCATTTCATTGTTTTGAAATTTAAATTGCTTCCGGGTTTTTTTTTAAATCATACATAATACTATGTGATTTTTTTTTATTAGAAAGCTTTTGTGGTTGTTATCTTTCAAAATATTTCATGTGAAACTTTAGCAAATGTGTAGAGATATATCATTTACAAGACTTCATTTTTTTTCCGCCTCTTATTTTACAGTGTAAAAACTTTCAAAATTAGCCATGGAAAGAAATCATTACTGAATGGAAGAAGGGAGGTAAGAATAACTATTTGACAGTTAAATAAGAAACTTGAACTTGAAATTTCCCAGAAAAAACTTATTTCTCAAAAGGAAAACATAGATCATTGGAAAATAACTAAAAAAGGAAAGCAAAATTGTTTAAGGTTTTAAAAATGAATGAACGGGGGGACGAATCTTCAAAAAATTAAAATAGTAAATATTCATTCATATCATTGGTTTTTAAGGTGTGTCTGGCCCTACATATCATATAGCTGTGATATAACTTTGCTATACTTTTGTACATGTCTCTAGGGGATGTCCAAAGGATAGAGTAATTTGCTCATGGTGCCATGCAACTAGTGAATGTCAGAATACATGGCTTCCTGGTACTAGGTTCAGCATAATGTTCACTGTACTACACTTCTGACACATATAGATATAAAAAGCAAGCAGACCAGATTAGAATGTATATCCAGGAAGAACATAACTGAGCTTAGAGGTAAATTGATCAGGGACAGAGGAATGTTCTCATACAGATTTAAGACACAGTCATAAAAACAAAATGTTTATTGCTGTTGTATGACTGTGTAGAGGAAACTATTTTGAGAAACTTAACTTGGTATATGGAAGGAATTAAATTGCAGTTAATCAAATAATTTGAATTGGTTAGTTTCTCATTCCTCTATTTCTAAAACAGTTTTAATTACTCATAATCATCTATATCATTTGAACAATGATACCTAAGAGATGTAATTACTAAACCAATAGTTAGAATAGTAGTATTAGCTAACATTCATATATTACTTGAGGTCTGTAAAGCACTTTACCTCTCATCTCATTTGATTTTCATAACCACCATATTAGGAAGATGGTATCATTATTCTCATTTATATACAGGCTAAGAGAGATTCATAAAAGGGTATAGAACTAATGTCAGGTAGTACTTGAACTCAAGTTTTTCTGATACCTAGTCCTGCAGTTTATTCACTAAGCCAGGATGACTCCTTATTAAATTTTTATAGGTTCTTTCCATTTTTTTTTTGCTGAGGCAATTGGGGTCAAGTGACTTGTACAGGATCACACACCTAGGAAGTATTAAGTGTCTGAGGTCAGATTGAACTCAGGTCCTCCTGACTTCAGGGCTGGTGTTCTATCCACTGCACCACTTTTCTGCCCCTAAATTTTTATAGGTTCTTAAAGTTTGCGAAAACATTGATGAACATCAAATAATTATTTGAGGTAGAATAATATCTAATCAAACAACATCCAATAGTTGTCCACTACTATGCATGAGATGGGGATTCTCTTCTCTTCTCTTCCTTTAAGGCAATGAGCTTGAACACTGGTAATAATAATGACCACATAATTATTTAGTTTTAAAATTCAACCATAGAACTTGATTGTATGATCTTTCATGCAAGTGTCTGCTTCACACTAACCAAAGGTTATGAAGTACTATTTTCTATTAATAGTTATGATACCATTGTCTTGCACTTTCAAGGATTGCATCATTCTACAAGAGGGTGAGTTTTCTAGTCTGTGATTTTCAATAACTTGACTACTAGATTGAGAAATTTTGCTTTTTCCTATTAAGTAACCCAGGGGATTTTAAAAATTGCTTATACCAAAATCCCTCACCTACCTTATACCTTTAAAATGATTGACTACATGCTAATAAAAGAACTAGAATGGATCAGCTAGCTGGTACAGTAAATAGAGTGAATAAAGCATCCATCCTGAAGTAAAAAAGATCTGAGTTCAAATCCAGTCTCAAACACTTAATACTAGCTGTGTGACCCTGGACAAGTCACTTAACCTCAATTGCCTTGCAAAAAACTAAAAAACTATAGCAAGATCTAAGAATGTTGGGGTGGATCATTGATGAAGGAAAATCACATAAGATGAAGACAAAGAAGGCAGTTAGGTGGTGCAATGGACAGAGCACTGGGTCTAGAATCAGGAGAAAAATACTAAATTCAAATCCAGGTTAGACTCTTACTAGCAAATAAACAGAGATTATGGGCAAGTTTATTTGTCTTAATTTGCTCATCTGTAAAATGGAGATAATAATAGCACCCATCTCTCAGATTTGTTGTGAGAGTCAAATGACATTGTAATTGTAAAGTACTTAATATAATACTTGGAATGTCATAAGCTCTAAATAAATGTTAGCTATTCCTATTATTTAACGATTTGTACTGGATAATGGATTCTCAGGCAGCTAAGATAAAAATACATTGAAGTATTGATATATGACTTGTACCTTCAGTTAATTATCCTTTTGATTAAAAGATATATCAATAAAGACATTTACTTGCAAGCAGGGGTTGAATAGAGTTTATATAAAGCTTCCCTTCCCATTTCTAGACAACCACATGCACAAGAGTGCACATATTCTTTAACCCAGAGACAGTGATCTTCTTGCTAATCTTTGAACAAAATGCTCTCTTTTTTGACTCTGGAAGTTTTCTCTGTCTATCCTCCATGCCTGCAAAGATAGTTTTCAACATTCACCTTTGCAAAACCTCATATTCCAAATTTTTCTCCCTCTCTCCCCATCTTCTTCCTCCCTTAGACAGCAAGTAATATGATGTAGGTTAAACATGTGCAATTCTTCTAAACAAATTTCCACATTTATCATGCTGCATCCCTAACTTCTTTATTCTTTCTTCTCTTCCTTGATACTGCTAGCACCATAGTACAAGACATTGTTATTTAATCCCTAGACTAGATGGTCTCCCTGCAGTGTACTGAGTCTGGAGTCAGGAAGACCCATCTTCGTGAGTTTCAGGCTAACCTCAGACACTTACTAGCTGTGTAGCTCTTTACCCCATTTGCCTCAGTTTTCTCATCTGTAAAATGAACTGGAGAAGAAAAATGGCAAAACGCTTTAGTATCTTTGCCAAATGGGGTCATGAAAAGTTGGCCACAGCAAAAACTACTGAACAACTTCCTGCCTTAAACATCTCCCCATTTCAGTTTATCCTCCATTTAGATGTCAAAATGATCTTTCCAAAGCATAGATCTAATTATTTTACCCCTCTTCCCAATTCAATAAACTCTTGCGGTTTCCTATACCACAAGAGAATCAAATATAAAATTCTCAGAAAGTATTCCCTGCTCCCTTTCTAGTCTTGTTATACCTTGCACCCAGATCTACACACACACAGTCTTTGATCTATTGATACTGGCTTCTTGGCTGTTCCTTGCAGAAGACATGCCATTCTCCAAATCCCAGCATGTTTATTGACTGCTCACCCTGCCTAGAATTCTTTCTCTCCTCTCATTTCTACCTTCTGGTTTCCTCCTCAGCCTTTCATATTTCCTCCCACATCCTCTTTTTCTCATCTCCTAAATATTAGTATCTTCTCCCTGTTGATTATCTCCAATTTATGCAATGTTTGTACATTGTCATTCACACACTCCACTAGACTGAATGCTCCCTTAGTATAGACATTGTTTTTTTTTTGTTGTTGTTTTGTTTTGTTTTGTCTTTCCTTGTTTTCTCAGCACTTAACACAAAGATGTGCTTTCCACACTGGTCTTTAACAATATTTGTTGATTGATTCTTTCTGAGAACTCCATAGTTTGGAATTTCCAGATTGGGAGTTCCAGAACTGCAAGAATTATTTCCTTCAAGGCTTTTCTCATCCATTCTTTTTTCTGCACTGTTTCCTGATCCCCTTAGTTGACAATGCTGTTTTTATCTACTTATCTTATATTTTCTTATTTATTTACCTTTTACAAACTTGGGAAATGTAAATTTTTTGAGGACAGTGATTTTATATCTACATCTTCAGGACCTAGCTCATAACCAGTGCTTAATAAATGACAATTATTTATTTATTTTTACCTCTCCTTTTCATTCAATCCTATGCTTACTTGCTTTATTATTTTACAGTCTCATAGATCATCTTTTATGTCTTATTGTTCTGACTCCTTATACTGTGCTGCCATGCTTATCTTCTATTTGGTTCTAGGCATTTTCTTAAGTGCTCACTAGATCTTTTTGGAATGAAAGAAAATGTAAGATAATGTGGTAAGAATTAGCTGACACTGAATTAAAAACTAAGAGAAGATAATGGCTAAAAATAGTTTTAGACAACTCTTGTGATTTAGCAGTATCACCCACCCCAAAAGAAATCAAGAAGAAACTTCCTGTAGTTAACTGAATCCTTTAGAAACTAATGGAGTGATTATGGTGCTTGGGACATTAGGGAAAATGTTGATTTTCACTTAATTTGAACAAGACTAAGGAAGCAAAAAAATACACTGCATTTATCCATGCTTTTGTATTTGTTCTTTTGTCTAATGCTAAAAGTTGGAGTACAGCATTGCTACCACCTGGGACAGTCTACCAGTGACACACAGACCTGTTACTTTCCTCTTCAAACCAGGGGATCAAGGCCTGCTGATGAAAGTGAGTGCTCCCTTCTTTGATGATCCTCCAGCACCTCCTGGTTCCCCAGGCCAACCTTTTAATGGACTCTGGGAATATGAAGGTAAGAGATTTTCTCTTCTGAATGCTGAGATAGATAATGAATGGCAAGCAGCATGTCCTGAAGAAAGAGTTGGATTTGTAATTGGAGGACAATACATGAAAGCTGGGAAATGTCACTACCTGGATCCCTTGAGCAAGATTTTTCTCCCCTATAGGACATACTTTCCTCTAAAATGCAGGCAGTGTTATATAGAGGCAGTGTACCAGCTTTGGAGTTGAAAGATTTGTGTTCAAATCCTAGTTCTACCATTAAATAGCTGTGTGATACTGGAAAAATCTCTTAATCCCTCTGCATCCTGTTTCTCCTTCTACAAAATAAGATCATTAGATGATCCTGAGGTGCTTTCCAGCTATAACATGAGATCCTATAGATGAAGGAGTTGGGCTAGATGACCCCTAAATTCCCTTTAAGTCAATCATCCTAAGACTGGGTGAAGGCTCAACCCAACATGCCCTCCTAAGATCTCCTAGATTGGAAAACTTTCAAAATATCCTTCATTCTCTTCAAATGAAATTTCTAGAAAAAAAGAATAATACATAAGGATATGAGACCTTTAGAAAACTCAGCTGTTTTCAAAATACTATATTAGTAATACCCATACCTTGTTCTTTTTAGGAAGAGTGTTAGCAATACCTGCTGAAATAATAGCCTCTGACATAGAACTATTTTAGTTCAATTTTTGAATGGTGATTGCAATCCAGGCATAATTGTATTGCAATCAACAATGTTCCCTGGGTGCTCTAAAAGATAAATTAAGAAATAGATAATCTTTATTGTCACTATAGGAGTTTAAAACATGCTATTTCTAGCAATAGTGTTAAATATATATCTTGGAGAAATAGTAGATAGCCTCTCATTTCAATGCTATGTTTAGTCTGTTTTAAAACAGGGACAAGCCTGGTATAGTAAGGCATTCCTATAGTTAAATAATACTAGAGATGCTGAGACTAGTAAATCTCCAGAGGTTGGAATTTCTGAGCTGGACGGGACTAATATGAGAAGGTGTCTACGCTATGTGGCACTGATAGGGTCCCACTCTGATCAGCTCAAGAGTTTTGAATTGTTTTATTTTTTAACCTGGACTGGTTTGCATCTTATTGTGCAACCTGAGTATGACACTAAACTTGGTCAAGAAAGGAAAACCCAGTCCTTAAAAAACAAAATAATAAGAGGAATAGATTTTTTTTATTTGCAAAACATATGTATGGGTAGTTCTTCAACATTGATCCTTACAAAACTTTCCGTTACAAATTTTCCCCCCAGTTCCCTCCTCTCCCCTAGATGGCAGGAAGTCCACTACATGTTAATTATGTTAAAATACTTGACAAATCGAATATATGTATACATTTTTCCACACTTATCATTGTTGTGCAAGAAAAATTGTATCTACAAGAAAAAAAATCAGAGAAAGGAAACACAATGCAAGCAAACATCAATAGAGAGCATGAAAATGTTATGTTGTGGTCCATATTTCACATCCCTCTCTCTGGGTGTATATGGCTTTCTTCACTGAACAATTGGAACTGATTTGAAGCATTTCATTGATGAAGAGAGCCGTGTCCATCAGAATTGATCATCATATAGTATTGTTGTTGCCGTGTATAATGATCTCCTGATTCTGCTCCTTTCACTCAGCATTCGTTCATGAGAGTCTCTCCAGGCCTCTCTGAAATCGTCCTGCTGGTCGTTTCTTACAGAACAATAATATTCCATAACATTCATATACCATAATTTATTCAGCCACTCTCCAATTGATGGGCATCTATTCCATTTCCAGTTTCTTGCCACTACAAAAAGGGCTGCCAAAAACATTCTTGCACATGTGGGGCCCTTTCCTTCCTTTATGATTTCTTTGGGATATAAGCCCAATAGAAACACTTCTGGGTCAAAAGGTATGCACAGTTTGATAATTTTTTGAGCATAGTTCCAAATTGCTCTCCAGAATGGCTGGATCCATTCACAGTTCCACCAACAATGTATCAGTGTCCCAGTTTTCCAACATCCCCACCAACATTTGTCATTATCTTTTCCTGTCATTTTAGTCAATCTGACAGGTGTGTAGTGATACTCAGAGTTGTCTTAATTTACATTTCTCTGATCAATAGTGATTTGGAGCAACTTTTCATATGACTAGAAATAGTTTTAATTTCATCATCTGAAAATTGTCTGTTCATATCCTTTGACCATTTATCTGTTGGAGAATAAATATGAGACAATTCTCTATATATTTTAGAAATGAGGCCTTTATCAGAACGCTTAAATGTAAAGATGATTTCCCAATTTTTGCTTCCCTCCTAATCTTGTCTGTATTAGTTTTGTTTGAACAAAAACTTTGTAACTTAATATAGTCAAAATTATCTATCTGGTGTTCAATTAAGAGTTCCAATTCTTCTTTGGACATAAATTTAAGGAATATATGTTTAACTTAGGAATGATAAATTTCCTATGACTATCATAAAAATTGAGTTAAATAATCAAGAATGGATTGGGTTAGAAAGGGTATCAATAAAGCTTCATAGAGAGGTTCATGTGTCCACTTCAATGGCTTGATATCATGTGAAACT
This sequence comes from Myrmecobius fasciatus, assembly GCA_023553655.1. Lineage (NCBI taxonomy): Eukaryota > Metazoa > Chordata > Mammalia > Dasyuromorphia > Myrmecobiidae > Myrmecobius > Myrmecobius fasciatus. The sequence goes on from JAJPUD010026182.1 coordinate 11,813, forward strand.
CAGTGATTCCCTACAAGTTGGCTCTAATCTCCCTTTCCAGTCTCATGTCACATAATGCTCTTTTTTTGCAGTGAATGAAACATTTTTTTTTAACATATCCTGTACTTCAGGCAAAATAGATAACTACTGAGCTGTTCTTTGAATTCGATATGTAACTTCCAGACTATTGTGTTCATGTAAGCTATTGTCTATATATGGAAGCCTTTATTTATTTATGTTTCATATCTTTTCTTTTAATGATCAGTTTAGAAGACAGTTTCTTCCTTATTTTCCCAGTTGTATATGATCTCTCTACACTTTCCTAGAGTAACCTTACATTACACTTATCTATGTACAAATCATAGGTTTCTATGGCCAATGCATCTATGAATAGGGGGCTAGACTTTTGATGAAGAGCCTCATTGTGCTTAGCTAGGCTAATTCTAGGAAAGTAGATCCAGTTTTTTTTTTAATTTTATTTTTTAAATTTTATTTGCATAACATATGTGTGGGTAATTCTTCAACAATAACCCTTACATAGCTTTCCGTTACAAATTTTTCCCCCAACTCCCCACCCCTCCCCTAGATGGCAGGATATCCACTACATGTTAATTATGTTAAAATATTGGCAAATCAAATATATGTATACATATTTCCAAACTTGTCATTGTTGTGCAAGAAAAATCTTGTCTACAGAAACGATATATCAGATAAAGGAAACACAATGTAAGCAAACATCAATCAAGGAGTATGAGAATGTTATGTTGTGGTCCACATTTCACATCCCTCTCTCTGGGTGTATATGGCTTTCTTCAGGGAACAATTGGAGGTGGTTTGAAACATTTCATTGTTGAAGAGAGCCATGTCCATCAGAATTGATCGTCATATAGTACTGTTGTTGCCGTGTATAATGATCTCCTGGTTCTGCTCATTTCACTCAGCATCAGTTCATGTAAGTCTCTCCAGGCCTCTCTGAAATCATCTTGCTGGTCATTTCTTACAGAACAATAATATTCCATAATATCCATATACCATAATTTATTCAGCCATTCTCCAATTGAAGGGCATCTATTCAATTTCCAGTTTCTAGCCACCACAAAAAGGGCTGCCACAAACATTCTTGCACATGTGTGGCCTTTTCCTTCCTTTATGATTTCTTTTGGATATAAGCCCAATAGAGATGCTGCTGGGTCAAAGGGTATGCACAGTTTGATAACTTTTTGAGCATAGCTCCAAATTGTTCTCCAGAATGGCTGTATCCGTTCACAGCTCCACCAACAATGCATCAGTGTCCCAGCCCTCCCACATCCCCTCCAACATTCATCATTAACTTTTTCCTGTCATTTTAGCCAATCTGACAGGTGTGAAGTGGTATCTCAGGGTTGTCTTGATTTGCATTTCTCTGATCAATAGTGATTTGGAGCACCTTTTCATATGACTATAAATAGTTTTAATTTCATCCTCTGAAAATTGTCTGTTCATATCCTTTGACCATTTATTGATTGGAGAATGGCTTGAATTTTTATAAATATGAGACAATTCTCTATATATTTTAGAGATGAGACCTTTATCAGAACCCTTAAATGTAAAGATGATTTCCCAATTTATTGCTTCCCTCCTAATCTTGTCTGCATTGATTTTGTTTGTACAAAAACTTTTTAACTTAATATAGTCAAAGTTATCTATCTGGTTTTCAGTTAAGAGTTCCAGTTCTTCCTTGGACATAAATTTATTCCATCTCCATAGGTCTGAGAGGTAAACTATATTACATTCCTCTAATTTACTTATAGTATCACTCTTTATATCCAGATCATGAATCCATTTAGATCTTATCTTGGTATGTGGTGTTAGATGTGGGTCGTAGATCCAGTTTTTAGCTGACATATTCTTGGTGCCTTCTCAATGTCAAATGGTCTGCACAGCTTCACAGGACCCCCTCTTGTCTTAAAACCTTATATTTGAGTCTTGATTCTCTTTTATTAAACTTGTCACGAGGTTCCCATTTTTTCTCGTTTCAAAATGTTTCTGAGATATACTCATTTCTTAAATTACTTAATCTAACTTTCTTAGTTTGTAATCAGCTTCTTAGCTAATTATTTGAAAACACCAAAAAATGTTGTATATTAGTGCCAAACTATTTTCAATAAACACAATTTTCATCAAGTTTTTAACTGCTCAGAAACTTTTAATGGTTTCCCACTGCCTACTGAATTAAATCCAAATCATAGAAAGGAAGACTAGATAGTGAACTGTGGGAGAAGATAGTGTAGTATAATAATAAGAGCTTTGTTTTTAGTATCAAAAACCTGGATGCAAATTTGCCTCTTAATTTTTATTACTTGTGTAACTGTGGGAAAGTCACTTGATGTGCCTTGCCCCTAGGTTTCTCATATGTAAAATGAGTTTTCTTCCCACTTTGGTCCTCTGATTACCTCCAGTCCATCATGTTCTCTTTCTTTTTTCCCTATATGAACTTCTTCTCTATCCCATTCATTTGCCCATCAAGTATTTTCTGAATGTGCCATCTTTTGTACTGTCATTTAATATTTCACATACATCTACTATGGACTGTGTTGCAAGGAATGGAAGAGTTAGGAATAACAATGAAAACATTAAATATTACAAAATCTACAAATACAATGAAAGGTCTTTGAGAATAAGGTAAGTTTATTTTTTTGTCTTTGTATTTCCAATACCTTTCTTTTCTTTTTTTTTAATAATTAAAGCTTTTTATTTGTATAACATATGTATGGGTAGTTCCCCAGCATTGATCTTTACAAAGCTTTCCATTACAAATTTTACCCCCAGTCCCCTCCCCTCCCCTAAATGGCAGGAAGTCCATGACATGTTAATAATGTTGAATTACTTGACAAGTTATGCAAGAAAAATCCTATCTACAAGAAAAAAAAAGAAAACCAGAGAAAGGCAACACCATGCAAGCAAATATCAATAGAGATCATGAATATGTTACGTTGTGATCCATATTTCATTTCCCTCTCTCTGGGTGTATATGGTTTTCTTCAGTGAACAACTGGAACTGGTTTGAGACAATTCTTTGTTGCAGAGAGCCATGTCCGTCAGAATTGATCATCATGTAATACTGATGTTGCTGTGTATGATGATCTCCTGGTTCTGCTCGTTTTACTCAGCATCAGTTCATGAGAGTCTCTCCAGGCCTCTCTGAAATCGTCCTTCTGGTCGTTTCTTACAGAACAATAATATTCCATAACATTCATATACCATAATTTATTCAGCCACTCTCCAATTGATGTGTATCCCTTCAGTTTCCAGTTTCTAGACACTACAAAAAGGGCTGCCAAAAACATTCTTGCACATGTGGGGCCCTTTCCCTCTTCTAAGATCTCTTTGGGATATAGGCCCAGTAGAAACACTGCTGGGTCAAAGGGTATGCACAGTTTGATAGCTTTTGGAGCGTAGCTCCAAATTGTTCTCCAGAATGGTTGGATCCATTCACAGTTCCACCAACAATGTATTAGTGTCCCAGTTTTCCCATATCCCCTCCAACATTCATCATTATCTTTTCCTGTCATTTTAGCCAATCTGACAGGTGTGTAGTGGTACCTCAGGGTTGTCTTAATTTACATTTCTCTGATAAGTAGTGATTTGGAGCAACTTTTCATATGACTAGAGATGGTTTTAATTTCATCATCTGAAAATTGTCTGTTCATATCCCTTGACCACTTATCTATTTAAGAGTGGCTTGAATTCTTATATATATGAGACAATTCTCTATATATTTTAGAAATGAGGCCTTTATCAGAGCCATTAAATGTAAAGATGATTTCCCAATTTGATGCTTCCCTCCTAATCTTGTCTGCATTAGTTTTATTTGTACAGAAACATTTTAACTTAATATAATCAAAATTATCCATCTGGTGTTCAATTAGGAGTTCCAGATATTCTATGGACATAAATTTATTTCTTCTCCACAGGTCTGAGAGGTAAACTATATTACGTTCCGCTAACTTGTTTACAAAATCACTCTTTATATCCAGATCATGAAACCATTTAGATCTTATTTTGGTATGTGGTGTTAGGTATGGGTCAAGCCCTAATTTCTTCCACACTAGTTTCCAATTTTCCCAGCAGTTTTTGCCGAATACTGAGTACTTATCCCAAAAACTGGGGTCTTTGGGTTTATCGAACACTAAATTGTTATGGTTATTGCCTAGATTGTCGTGATAACCTATCCTGTACCACTGATCGACTGCTCTATTCCTTAGCCAGTACCAAATGTTTTTGATGACCGCTGCTTTATAATATAGTTTTAGATCTGGTACAGCAAGGCCACCTTGATCTGCCTTTTTTTTTCATTAATTCCCTTGAAATCCTTGACTTTTGTTCTTCCAAATGAACTTTGCTACTATTTTTTTCTAGATCTGTAAAATAATTTCTTGGGAGTTTGATTGGTATGGCACTAAATAAGTAGATTAGTTGGGTAGTATTGTCATTTTTATTATGTTTGCTCTGCCTACCCATGAGCATTAATATTTTTCCAATTGATTAGGTCTGATTGTATTTGTGTGGAAAGTATTTTGTAGTTTAGTTTGTATAGTTTCTGACTTTTCCTTGGCAGATAGATTCCCAAATATTTTATCCTATCATCTGCTATTTGGAATGGAATTTCTTTTTGTATCTCCTGCTGCTGAACTTTGTTGGTAATATATAAAAATGCTGATGATTTATGTGGATTAATTTTGAATCCTGCCACTTTGCTAAAGTTGTGAATTGTTTCTAGTAGTTTTTTAGTTGAGTCTCTAGGGTTCTCTAAGTATACCATCATGTCCTCTGCAAAGAGTGATAATTTGGTTTCTTCATTACCTACTCTGATTCCTTTTATCTCTTTTTCTTCTCTTATTGCTAAAGCTAACATTTCTAATACAATATTAAATAGTAATGGTGACAGTGGGCAGCCTTGTTTCACTCCTGATCTTATGGGGAATGGTTTTAGTTTGTCTCCATTACATATGATG
>JAJPUD010026183.1:0-16783 GCA_023553655.1 Myrmecobius fasciatus
GAAGAGACAGACAGCGGGAGGGAGGGAGGGAAAGAAAATGACAGAGGGAGAAAGGGAAAGAGATCTGTATTCAGACATTCAGACAATCAGTTCCTTCTCTAAGTATGGACAGGATTTTTCATGACTCCTTCAGAGTGGTCACGGATCCCTGCTTTGCTGAGAATAGCAGTTATTTGCAGCTGGTTATTGCAGAACATTGGTATTACTTTGCATATAGTACAATTCACTTGGCTTGAGTTCAATTGTTTGGCAATTTGAACATTCCTCGTTAGTGCCCTTTGTTAGCATTAGGGCAGGAACTGAACTTTTCCAATCCACTGGTCACTGTTACATTTCCCAAATTTGCTGTATATTGAGGGCAGCACTTTCCCTGCATCATCATTAAGGATTTTAAGCAGCACAGCTAGATTCCATTACCTCCACTGTCCTTATTGGCAATGCTTGGCAGGCCTAAAGCCCCCTTGACTGTTTTCTCCTGGCCTTATGATTTTTTGCATCATGATCTGAAAAAGATGCATTTACTATTTCTGCCTTTCTGCATTTGATTTTGACGTTTTTATGCCCTAACATATGGTCAATTTTTTTTTATTAAAGCTTTTTATTTGTATAACATATGTATGGGTAGTTCTCCAGCATTGATCTTTACAAAGCTGTCCATTACAACTTTTACCCCCAGTCCCCTCCCCTCCCCTAGATGGCAGGAAGTCCACTACATGTTAATAATGTTGAAATACTTGATAAGTTGTGCAAGAAAAATCCTATCTACAAGAAAAAAAAAGAAAATCACAGAAGGGCAACATAATGCAGGCAAATATCAATAGAGAGCATGAAAATGTTATGTTGTGGTCCATATTTCACATCCCTCTCTCTGGGTGTATATGGTTTTCTTCAGTGAACAATTGGAACTGGTTTGAGAAAATTCTTTGTTGCACAGAGCCATGTCCATCAGAATTGATCATCATATAATATTGTTGTTACCATGTACATTGATCTGGCTCTGCTCATTTCGCTCAGCATCAGTTCATACAAGTCTCTCCAGGCCTCTCTGAAATCATCCTGCTGGTCGTTTCTCACAGAACAATAATATTCCAAGACATTCATACCCTAATTTGTTCAGCCACTCTCCAATTGATGGGCATCCATTCAGTTTCCAGTTTCTAGCCACTACAAAAAGGGCTGCCACAGCATTCTTGCATATGCCCTATCCTTCCTTTATGATGTCTTTGGGATATAAGCCCAATAGAAACACTGCTGGGTCAAAGGGTATGCACAGTTTGATAACTTTTTGAGCATAGCTCCAAATTGCTCTCCAGAATGGCTGGATCCTTTCACAGTTCCACAAACAATGCATCATGTCCCAGCCTTCCCACATCCCCTCCAACATTCGTCATTATCTTTTCCTGTCATTTTAGCCAATCTGGCAGATGTGTAGTGGTACCTCAGAGTTGTCTTTATTTGCATTTCTCTGATCTATAGTGATTTGGAGCACCATTTCATACGACTACAAATAGTTTTAATTTCATTGTCTCAAAATTGTCTGTTCATATCCTTTGACCATTTATCGATTGGAGAATGGCTTGAATTCTTATAAATATGAGACAATTCTCTATATATTTTAGAAATAAGGCCTTTATCAGAACCCTTAAATGTAAAGATGATTTCCCAATTTATTGTTTCCCTCCTAATCTTAACTGCATTGGTTTTATTTGTACAAAAACCTTTTAACTTAATAGAGTCCAAATTATCTATCTGGTGTTCAATTAAGAGTTCCAAATCTTCTTTGGACATAAATTTACTCCATCTCCACAGATCTGAGAGGTGAACTGTACTATGTCCCTCTAATTTACTTATAATATCACTCTTTATATCCAGATCAGGAACCCATTTAGATCTTATCTTGGGATGTGGTGTTAGGTATGGGTCAAGCCCTAATTTCTTCCACATTTGTTGCCAATTTTCCCAGCAGTTTTTGTCAAATAATGAGTACTTATCCCAGAAGCTGGGGTCTTTGGGTTTATCAAACACTAAATCGCTATAGTTATTGCCTAGTTTCTCCTGTGATTCTATCCTATGACACTGATGGACTACTCTATTTCTTAGCCAGTACCAAATGGTTTTGATGACTGCTGCTTTATAAATATAGTTTTGGATCTGGTACAGCAAGACGACCTTCATCTGCCTTTTTTTTTCATTAATTCCCTTGAAACTCTTGCCCTTTTGTTCTTCCAAATAAACTTTGCTATTTTTTTTACACCTGTAAAATAATTTCTTGGGAGTTTGATTGGTATGCCACTAAGTAAGTAGATTAGTTTGGGTAGTATTGTCATTTTATTATATTCGCTCAGCCTGTCCAAGAGCATTTAATGTTTTTCCAATTGACTTAGTCTAATTTTATTTGTGTGGCAAGTGTTTTGTAGTTTAGTTGGTATAGTTTCTGACTTTTCCTTGGCAGACAGATTCCCAAATATTTTATACTATCATCCATTATTTGGAATGGAATTTCTTTTTGTATCTCTTGCTGCTGAACTTTGCTGGTAATATATAAAAATGCTGATGATTTATGGGATTTATTTTGTATCTTGCAACTTTGCTAATGTTGTGAATTGTTTCTAGTAGTTTTTAAGTTGAGTCTCTAGGGTTCTCTAAGTATACCATCATGTCATCTGCAAAGAGTGATAATTTGGTTTCCTCATTACCTACTCTAATTCCTTTAATCTCTTTTTCTTCTCTTACTGCCAAAGCTAACATTTCTAACACAATATTAAATAATAATGGTGACAGTGGGCAGCCTTGTTTCACTCCTGATCTTATTGCGAATGGTTCTACTTTGACTCCATCACATATGATGCTTGCTGATGTCTTTAAGTAGATACTACTAATCATTTTAAGGAAAAGCCGATTTATTCCTATACTCTCCAGTATTTTTAATAGGAATGGGTGTTGGGTTTTATCAAAACCTTTTTCTGCAACTACTGAAATAATCATATGGTTTTTGTTAGTTTGGCTATTAATATAACTGAATATGCTGATAGTTTTCCTAATATTGAACCAGCCCTGCATTCCTGGTATAAATCCTACTTGGTCATAGTGTATTATCCTGGGAATGAGTTTTTGTAATCTCATAGCTAATATCTTATTTTAAATTTTCGCATCAATATTCAATAGGGAAATTGGTCGATACTTTCCTTTCTCTGTTTTCTCCCTACCTGGTTTAGCTATTAGCACCATATCTGTATCATAGAAGGAATTTGGTAGTACACTTTCGTTCCCTATTTTTTCAAATAGTTTATATAGTATTGGGATTAATTGTTCTTTGGATGTTTGGATTTATACCAGGGATGCAGGGCTGGTTCAATATTAGGAAAACTATCAGCATAATTCATTATATTAATAACCAAACTAACAAAAACCATATGATTATCTCAATAGATGCAGAAAAGCATTTGATAAAATCCAACACCCTTTCCTATCAAAAACACTAGAGAGTATAGGAATAAATGGGCTTTTCCTTAAAATGATCAGTAGCATCTATTTAAAACCATCAGCAAGTTATGGATCATGACTGGTGGGATTCATGTCTCAAAGGACGCAGTCCAAGCCAGAGACTTTAGGACCGACAGCAATGTCAGCCGACTGAATGCAAATTATTCAGCGACCCCATCAAGGGACTTCAAACATTATATAGGCTTCCATAGCTCAGGGAGACAAAGAAATCATGGGAACAGATGAGCACATCTGGTGTCCAAGGAAACCATAAATTCAGTTTTGGCAGGTAAGGAGTAGGATGCCAGAACTGGGTGAAGACAGAAAGTCTGGGTCAAACAGATAAGGGGAAGTCGAGGCTGGCCACCTGGAGGTTTCCTAACTCCTTTGGAATGTGAGTCTATTTTTATTTGTTTGTCTCTGTTTCTCTCTGTCTGTCTATCTCTGTTTTTCTTTCTCTCTTTTCTCTGTCTCTGTCATTTCTCTGTGTTTGTCTCTTTCTTTGTCAATGTCTTTCTCTTAGTCCCTGTCTCTCTTTCTCTGTGTTTCTTCTCTATTTGCTTCTCTTTCTCTATATATATGTTTTTCTCTCTGCGTATCTCTCTATCTTTTGTCTCTTTGTCTATGTGTATGTCTGTCTATCTTCCTTATGTCTGTGTATGTGTCTGTCTCTCTGTGTACTGTCTCTCTATCTGTCTCTTTCTCTCTGTTTTTGTTGGCATCTGTCTCTGTATCTCTCTGCCTCTGTCCCTCTGTGTCTCCTGTTTCAGTCTCTTTGTCTCTATGTCTTTGTCTCTGTATGTCTGTCAGTTTCTCTTTCAGGTTCTCTCTGTGTCTCCCTCTATCTCTATGTTTCTTTCTCTGTGTGTCTCTCTCTGTCTCTGAATCTCTATCTCTCTCTCTGTCTCTCTTTCCTCTCTATTTTTCTCTCTTCTCTCTTTGACTCTGTCTCTCTCCCCTCTCTGTGAGGCAGCAAAATCTCATGGACACAACCTACCCTTGGACTCAGGAGGACTGGTGTTCCAATTCTTCCTCAAACTTTTCCCAAATTCATGATCTCAGGGAAATCTCTGCATCTCCCTTGGTCTCTGTCCAATGAAGGATTTGGGCTCATGGCCTCTAGTGTTTCCTCTAGGGCTGTCTGTTGCTAGGAGACTCACTGAGTCACAATGAAGATCCTAAGGGATGACTGGGAGAGAGGTAAATGAGACAAGAGGTGTAGACTGCACATGGAAGCAGTTTGGCCCAGACTGAAAGGGAAGAGGAGCAACTTTGTATAGGATGGAGAGCTGGGATAGAGAAGGAGAACACGGGCCATTTTTCAGAACACTGCCATTGGAGGGAGAGGACCTGGATTCAAATCTCAGTTGGACTAAATACACTGACTCCAGCAGTTGCCTCACTTAATGCAATATGAGCTAATTTATAAAATAATACAACATAATGACTCATTGAGTAAGCCCTGGATACCTAGACAGATCTGTCTTTGCAGGATTGTTTTAATAAAGGTCACATATAGGTGAAACTTGGGATATTCCATTGATCATTTTCTTTCCAAGGTAAGAACACTTAGGAAAATGATCAGCTGTTTTCCTTGTATTAATTTCTTCTTAGCTTTGCTCTTGTGAATGGGCAACAGGCCCGTCCTGGACTGAAATCTGCTCTGTGCTGTCTCTGCTTCCATGGAAGAAAACCATGTGAGGGGTGGAGCCATGGTGGCAGAGATCAGACAGGAGTCTGTGTAACCTCCTCTAACCTTCCCTCAAACCAACAACATATGAAGCCTCTATACTTATTTTGAAGCAAAAAAATCCACAATATCTGGAGGACAACACGATCCTAGAAGAAGATATTCTGGAAGAACCTCAAAACAGGACTGTTTAAATTGGGCAGGGGGGTGGTCTGCTGAACCCAGGCTGAAGTGCAGGGAGACCGGAACAGGGAGCTGAAGCAGGGAGCTGGAACAGGAGTCGGAACAGGAGTGGGAGCGTTGTGCTTTTCACACACCTGGGAGTCTTCTGGGGTCTCTTGGGCAAATCTGTCCTGATTGTGGGCAGGTGGTTTGGGGGGTCTGCCTTTTGTGGGGAGTAGATTGTGAACCACTGAACCCCTGATGAGCATCGAACCTAGCTGCCATTACCCTAGGGTGATCAATCAATCAGCAGGACTGATCAGCACCAGAAATAATTCAATCATTGTAGCTGCCCAGTACCTGAAATAATTCAAACAGCAGAACTGCCCCAGGGTGAACTAAAGCAGAACTGCCCAGCACCTGACATAATTCAATCAGCAGAACTGCCCAGTTCCTGAAATAACTCAATCAGCAGAACTGCCCCAGGGCAAATTAAAGCAGCTGTCCCACCTTTGCCCTAAACAGACCTCACACCTTTAAAAAAAGTGAATAACAAACCAAAAAGAGCTCTCACCATACACAACTTTTATGGAGAGAGGGAAGAGCAGACCTTAAATCATGAGGCCCCTAAAGGTAAAGCAACTGCAGAAAAAGCTCCAAAGAGAGACACAAACTGGACTCCATGTCACAAGGCTTTCTTTGAAGATTACATAAAGGATCTTAAAAGAGAGTTTGAAGAAACATGGGGAAACAAAATGAGATCACTGCAAAATAAAATAGAAAAAATGGGAAAAGAATGCAATGAACAAAAAAATGTAATTGGTCAATTGCAAAAGGAACTAAAAACAGTAACTGAAGAAAATAAGACATTAAAAATTAGAATCGAACAATTGGAAATAAATGACTCATCAAGACTTCAAGAATCAGTCGAACAAAAACAAAAAAATGAAAAGATAGAGAAAAATATGAAATATCTCCTAGGAAAAACAACTGACCTGGAAAATAGATCTAGGAGAGACAATCTAAGGATTATAGGGCTTCCTGAAAGCCATGATGAAAAAAAGAACCTAGACACTCTCTTCCAGGAAATCATAAAAGAAAACTGCCCTGATATTTTAGACCCAGAAGGCAAAATACTCCTTGAAAGAATCCACCGATCACCTCCTGAAAGAAACCCAAAAATTAAGTCCCCCCGAAATATCGTGGCTAAATTCCAGAACTATCATACCAAGGAAAAGATATTCCAAGAAGCCAGAAAGAAACAATTTAAATATCAGGGAGCTACAATTAGGATCACACATGACCTAGCAGCTTCTACTTTGAAGGATCGAAGGGCCTGGAATCAGATATTCCAAAGGGCAAAGGAACTTGGATTACAGCCAAGAATAAGCTACCCAGCTAGAATGAGCATTATCTTCCAGGGAAGAAGATGGTCATTCAATGATATAGGAGAATTTCACCTATTTCTACTGAAAAGACCAGAACTGAACAAAAAATTTGATCTACAAACACAGAACACAAGAGAAATATAAAAAGGTAACAAGATAAAAAAAAAAACTCTTGAGAACTATATTTATGTTATACATACTTATAGAATGAGGGTTGATTTTATGAATCTATTATTACATTATGATTATGATATGATTACTGTGTTTTGTGATTATTATGATATGATTACTGTGATTTTATGATTATTATATGTTTATTGTGATTTTATGGTTATTATGATATGGTAAACTGAAAAAGAAATTAGAGGTAGAAAAGGGATAACACTGGAAGAAGAGGAAAAGGAGGTAAAATAAGGGAAATTACATCACATGTAGAAGCAAAGAAAACCTATAATGATTGAGGGGAGAAAAGGGAGGGGAATGAGAATTGGGTTACTCTCCATCTCATCAGATTTGGCTCAGAGGGACTAATAGACGGACTTATAAGGAAACAGGAGTGAAAGGGGGAAAAAAGGGGTGGGTGGGGCTCTAAAGGGGAAGGATTTTTTGAGGGAAGTGGTTTTCAAAAGCAAAATAGTAGGGAGGACGGAAAGGGGATAAGAAAGAGAAAACCATAAGCTAGGGTAAATAAGATGGCAGGAAATACAGAATTAGTTATTTTAACTGTGAATGGAATGGAATGAACTCTCCCTTAAAGCAGAAGCAGATAGCAGATTGCATTAAAAACCACAATCCAACAATATGTTGTATACAAGAAACACATCTAAAACATAGAGATACATACAGGGTGAAGGTAAAAGGCTGGAGCAGAATCTATTGTGCTTCAGGTGAACAATAAAAAGCAGGGGTACCAATCCTGATCTCAGACCAAGTAAAAGAAAAGATAGACTAATTAAAAGAGACAAAGAAGGAAATTATATCTTCCTAAAGGGTACCATAGATAATGAAGCAATATCAATACTAAACATATATGCACCAAGTGGTATAGCATGGAAATTCCTAGAGGAAAACGTCAGAGAGATGCAAGAAGAAATAGACAGCAAAACTATAAGAGTGGAGGATCTCAACCTCCCTCTCTCAGAACTTGATAAATCAAACCACAAAATAAATAAGAAAGAAGTTAAGGAGGTAAACAAAATGTTAGAAAAGTTAGGTATGATAGATCTTTGGAAGAAATTAAAAGGAGACAGAAAGGAGTTTACTTTTTTCTCAGCAGTCCATGGAACTTATACAAAAATTTACCATGTGTTAAGACACAAAAACCTCAAAATCAAATGCAGGAAGGCAGAAATAATAAATGTATTTTTTTCAGATCATGACGGAATAAAAATCACATGCAATATAAGGCTGGGAGAAAATAGACGAAAAACCAATTGGAAACTAGATGATTTTGTCCTAAAGAATGAGTGGGTGAAACAGCAAATTACAGACACAATTACTAATTTCATCCAAGAGAATGACAATAATGAGACAACATACCAAAATTCGTGGGATACAGCCAAAGCGGTAATAAGGGGAAATTTTATATCTCTAGATGCTTATTTGCATAAAATAGAGAAAGAGAAAATCAATGAATTGGGCTTGCAACTAAAAAAGCTAGAGAAAGAACAAATTAAAAACCCCCAATCAAATACCAAACTTGAAATCCTAAAAATAAAAGGAGAGATTAGTAACATTGAAAGTAAAAAAAAAAAACTATTGAATTAATAAATAAAACTAAAAGTTGGTTTTATGAAAAAACCAACAAAATAGATAAACCTCTAGTTAATTTAATTAGAAAAAGGAAAGAGGAAAATCAAATTGTTAGTCTCAAAAATGAAAAGAGAGAACTTTCCACCAATGAAGAGGAAATTAGAGCAATAATCAGGAGTTACTTTGCCCAACTGTATGCCAATAAATTTGATAACCTAAGTGAAATGGAGGAATATCTACAAAACTATGGATTGCCCAGATTAACAGAAGAGGAAATAAATTACTTAAATAGTCCCATTTTAGAAAAAGAAATAGAACAAGTCATTAATCAACTCCCTAAGAAAAAATCCCCAGGACCAGATGGATTTACATGTGAATTCTACCAAACATTTAAAAAACAGTTAACTCCAATATTATATAAACTATTCAAAAAAATAGGGAATGAAGGAATCCTACCAAACTCCTTTTATGATACAGACATGGTACTGACACCTAAACCAGGTGAAACAAAAACAGAGAAAGAAAATTATAGACCAATCTCCTTAATGAATATTGATGCAAAAATCTTAAATAAAATATTGGCAAAGAGATTACAGAAAATCATTCCCAGAATAATACACCATGACCAAGTAGGATTTATACCAGGAATGCAGGGATGGTTCAATATTAGGAAAACTATTAACATAATTGACTATATTAATAACCAAATTAACAAAAATCATATGATAATCTCAATAGATGCAGAAAAAGCATTTGATAAAATCCAACATCCATTCCTATTAAAAACATTAGAGAGTATAGGAATTAATGGACTTTTCCTTAAAATAGTCGGTAGCATCTATTTAAAACCATCAGCTAGCATCCGATGTAATGGTGATAAACTGGAACCATTCCCAATCAGATCAGGGGTGAAACAAGGTTGCCCACTATCACCATTACTGTTCAATATTGTATTAGAAATGCTAGCCTTGGCAATAAGACAAGAAAAAGAGATTAAAGGAATTAGAGTAGGTCATGAGGAAACCAAATTATCACTCTTTGCAGATGATATGATGGTCTACTTAGAGAACCCTAGAGAATCAACTAAAAAACTATTAGAATTAATCCACAACTTTAGCAAAGTTGCAGGATACAAAATAAATCCACGTAAATCAACAGCATTTTTATACATCACCAACAAAATGCAACAGCAAGAGATACAAAGAGAAATTCCATTCAAAATAACTATCGATAGTATAAAATATTTGGGAATATATCTGCCAAGGGAAAGTCGGGATCTATATGAGCAAAACTACAAAACACTCTTCACACAAATAAAGTCAGATCTAAACAATTGGAAAAACATCAAGTGCTCTTGGATAGGTCGAGCGAATATAATAAAGATGGCAATACTACCTAAACTAATCTATCTATTTAGTGCTATACCAATCAAACTCCCAAGAGATTATTTAACTGAACTAGAAAAAATAACGACAAAATTCATCTGGAAAAACAAAAGGTCAAGAATTTCAAGGGAATTAATGAAAAAAAATGCAAATGAGGGTGGCCTAGCTGCACCAGATCTAAAACTATATTATAAAGCAGTGATCACCAAAACCATTTCGTACTGGATAAGAAATAGAGTAGTGGATCAGTGGAATAGGTTAGGTTCACAGAACAAAATACTCAATGACAATTGTAATCTAGTGTTCGATAAACCCAAAGACCCCAGTTTTGGGGATAAAAACTCACTATTTGACAAAAACTGCTGGGATAATTGGAAACTAGTATGGAAGAAATAGGGCATTGACCCACACCTAACACCATATACCAAGATAAGGTCAAAATGGATTCATGATCTAGGCATAAAGAATGATATTATAAACAAATTAGAACAATGTAGGATGGTTTACCTCTCAGACCTGTGGAGGGGGAAGGAATTTGTGACCAAAGAAGAACTAGAGGTCATCATTAATCACAAAATAGATAAGTTTGACTACATCAAGTTAAAAAGTTTTTGTACAAACAAAATGAATGCAGACAAGATTAGAAGGGTAGTAGTAAACTGGGAAAATAATTTTACATCCAAAAATTCTGATAAAGGCCTCATTTCTAAAATATATCGAGAATTGACTCAAATATATAAGAATTCAAGCCATTCTCCAGTTTATAAATGGTCTAAAGATATGAACAGACAATTTTCAGATGAAGTAATTGAAACTAATTCTGGTCACATGAAAAGGTGCTCCAAGTCACTATTGATCAGAGAAATGCAAATTAAGACAACTCTGAGATACCACTACACACCTGTCAGATTGGCAAAAATGACAGGAAATGATAATGATAACTCTTGGAGGGGATGTGGGAAAACTGGGACACTGATACATTGTTGGTGAAACTGTGAATGGATCCAACCACTCTGGAGAGAAATTTGGAGCTATGCTCAAAAAGTTATCAAACTGTGCATACCATTTGACCCAGCAGTGTTTCTACTGGGCCTATATCCCAAAGAGATTTTAAAGGAGGGAAAGGGACCCACATGTGCAAAAATGTTTGTCGCAGCCCTTTTTGTAGTGGCAAGAAACTGGAAATTGAAAGGTTGCCCAGCAATTGGACAATGGCTGAATAAATTATGGTATATGAATGTTATGGAATATTATTGTTCTGTAAGAAACAACAAGCAGGATGATTTTTGGAGCGGCCTGGAGAGACTTGCATGAACTGATGCTGAGTGAAATCAGCAGAACCAGGAGAACATTATACACAGCAACAAGGCTATACGATGATCAATTTTAATGGACATGGTTCTCTTCAACAATGATGTGATTCAAACCAGTTCCTATTGTTCAGCGTTGAAGATAGTCATATACATCCAGAGAGAGGCCTGTGGGAACTGAGTGTGCACCACAACACATCATTTTAACGCTTTCTGTGAATATTTCCTTGCATTTCGTTTTCCTTCTTATCTTGTTTTTTTCTTTTCTCCCTTTCTAGATCTGATGTTTCTTCTGCAGTAAGATAACTGTATAGATATGTATACATATATTGGATTTGTCATATAATTTAACATATTTAGCATGTATTATATTAGCTGTCATCTAGGGGTGGGGATGAGGAACAGGAGGGGAAAAGCTTGGAACAAAAAAAAGGTTTTGCAAAGGTGAATGTAGGAAAATCAGTCATATGTTTTGTAAATAAAAAGCTTTATTTTAAAAAAAAGGAAGAAAACCATGTGGCCTTGGACATTTTCTAGGCAAAGAATAGAACAGGACATTGTATTAGGTGGGGGGGGGGGACTTACTAGGAATCCCTGCTGACATCGGTGGGATCCATCACTTCCCTTCTCTTCCAAAATCGCCTTTCCTTGGACTCTTTTCTGCTCGCTTCATGCCCTTTCAATGGCTGGGAAGTGGCTCCTGTCAGTGAAAATCCAGGAAATCTGGGATTGAAAATGAGCCAGAGTGTAATACCAGGGTTTGGACACTAGATAGCCGACCAAATGTGTAATACCTGATTTGGCCACAGAACAGAGCCCTTATGATTAATAGGAAGCTTTCAATGGCAATTAATTGATGAAAAAGCAGTCATTTCAGGCCTAATATTAGCCAGGCCCTACACTGAGTGCTGGGAAAGCCAGACTAAAATGTAAGAGCCTCTGTTGTCAGGGATTTTAGAGAGAAATGCATATTATCTCTAGTGATCTCCCTGTCTATCTGTCTGTCTCTCTGTGTGTGCATCTCTCTCTCTTTGTTTTCCCTGTTTCTGCCTTTCTCTGTGTGTTTCTGTCACTCTCTGTCTCTTTATCTCTGGGTGTTTGTCTCGATCCATGTCTGTCTCTATCTCTCTGTTTCTGTCTCTGTCTCTCACTCTTCTACTCTCTTTGTCTCTGTTTCTCTGTCTCTCTTTCTCTCACTCTCTCTATATCTATCTCTCCCTTTCTCAGTTTTTCTCTCTGTGTCTGTTTCTCTTTGTCTCTATGTCTTTGTCTCTCTTTCTATCTGTCTGTTGTTTTGTTTCTATGTCTGTCTATATCTCTCTGTTCTCTATTTGTCTCTGTTGCTCTCTCTCTTTCTCTATTTCTCTGTCACTCTTTGCTCCTTCTCTCATTGTGTGTCTCTTTGTCTCTTTGTCTCTGGGTTTTTGTCAACATCCATGTCTGTCCCTACCTCTCTCTTTCCGTTTCTCTCTGTCTCTGTCTCTCACACTTCTACTCTCTTTGTCTCTGTTTCTCTATGTCTCTCTCAGTTTCTCTATCTCTATCTCTCCCTATCTCTGTGTTTTTTCTGTGTTTGTGTCTCTGTTTGCCTTTTTCTCTATGACTTTGTCTTTCTATCTGTCTGGTTTTTGTCTCTATGTCTCTCTGTATCTCCCAATTTGTCTATTTGTCTCTATCTCTGTTTCCCTGTCTTGCTTTCTCTGTTTCTCTGTCACTCTTTGCTCTGTCTCTCTCTGTGTGTCTGTCTCTCTGTCTTTGTCTCTTTTTCTCTGGGTGTTTGTCTCCATCCATGTCTGTCTTTATCTCTGTCTCTTACTCTTCTATTCTCTTTGTCTCTATTTCTCTTTATATCTCTCTGTGTCTCTCTCTCTTTTTGTTTGTCTCTGTCTCTGTTTTCCTCTGTCTGCTTCTCTTTCTCTCTTTTCTCTGTCTTTCTCATTTCTCTGTGTGTTTGTCTTTTTCTGTGTCGGTGTCTTTCTCTTTGTCCCTGTCTTTGTTTCTCCGCCTTTCTTCTCTCTTTGCCTCTCGTTCTCTCTGTGTCTTTTTCTCTCTGTGTATCTGTCTATCTTTTGTCTGTTTGTCTATGTGTATGTCTGTCTATCTTCTTTATATGTGTGTATGTGTCTGTCTCTCTGTGTACTGTTTCTCTGTCTGTCTCTTTCTCTCTGTTTTTGTTTGCATCTCTCTACGTATCTCTCTGCCTCTGTCCCTCTATGTCTTCTGTTTCAGTCTCTTTGTCTCTGTGTATTTATCTCTGTATCTCTGTCAGTTTCTCTTTCGGGTTTCCTCTGTGTCTTTCTCTCTATCTCTATGTTTCTCTGTGTGTGTGTGTGTGTCTGTCTCTGTCTCTCTCTCTCTCTCTTTCCTCTCTATTTTTCTCTGTCCTCTCTTTGTCTCTGTCTCTCTCCTCTCTCTGTGAGGCAGGAGGATCTCATGGACACAACCTACCCTTGGACTCAGGAAGACTTGGGTTCCAATTCGTCCTCAGACTTTTCCCAGCTTCATTATCTCAGGCAAATCTCTGCATCTCCTTTGGTCTCTGTCCAATGAACGATTTGGACTCATGGCCTCTAGTGTTTCCTCTAGGGTTAAGTCTGTTGCTAGGAGACCCATTAAGTAACAATGAAGACCCTAAGGGATGACTGGGAGAGAGGGAAATGAGGCAGGAGGTGTAGACTGCACATGGGAGCAGTTTGGCCCAGACTGAAAAGGAAGGGGAACAGCTTTGTTGAGGATGGAGAGCTGGGACAGAAATGGAGAACACGATCCATTTTTCAGAACACAGCCATTGGAGGGAGAGGAGCTGGATGCAAACGACTAAATACACTGACTCTGGCAGTCCCGTCCCTTAATCCAATATGAGCTTATTTATAAAATAATACAACATAATGACTCATTGAGTAAGCCCGGGATACCCAGACAGATCTACCTTTGCAGGGTTGTTTTAATAAAGGTCACATATAAGTCAAACTTGGGATATTTCATTGATCATTTTCTTTCCAAGGTAAGAATACTTAGGAAAATGATCAGCTGATTTCCTTGTATTTATTTCTTCTGAGCTTTGCTCTTGTGGATGGGCAACAGGCCCGTCCTGGACTGAAATCCGCTTCGGGCTGTCTCTGCTTCCATGGAAGGAAACCATGTGGCCTTGGACCTTTTCTAGGCAAAGAATAGGACAGGACACTGTATTAGGTGGGGGGGACTTATTAGGAATCCCTGCCGACATCGGGGGGATCCATTACTTCCCTTCTCTTCCAAAATCCAGCCTTTCCTTGGACTCTTTTCTGCTTGCTTTATGCCCTTTCAATAGCTGGGAAGTGGTTCCTGTCAGTGAAAATCCAGGAAATCTGGGATTGAAAATGAGCCAGAGTGTAATTCCAGGGAGTGGACACCAGATGGCCGACCAAATGTGTAATACCTTATTTGGGCACAGGACGGCGCCCTTATGAGTAATAGGAAGCTTTCAATGGCAATTAATTGATGAAAAAGCAGTCATTTCAGCCCTAGTATTAGCCAGATCCTACACTGAGTGCTGGGAACACCCAGATGAAAATGTAACAGGCAGAAACGCCCTTGTTGAGCAAGGAGTACTGGTACCCGGCATGGGAATGGGTTGAGCCTGAGGGTCACAGCTAGTTGCTGGTGAACAGGGATGCCTTGACAGGGCCTCTTGCCTGTGAGCTGCTTGCTGATGTGGCTGGGCCGGCTCTCCTCCCATTGGCAGATCCCATGCATACACAATACCCACGAGCTGCTTCTCTAAATGGTGATTGGGGATTGCCTACTGTTCATGCACTGATCACAATTGCAAAACTGGATAGCAACAAGATTACAACATAATAAACTGGAGCTCTTTTCACACCCTATGAGTTTCCCTGCCGTAGTTTCATCATCTGTAAAATGAGCTGGAGAAGGAAGTTACCAAACCTCTCCAGGAGCTTTGCTAAGAAAACCCAAATGGCGTCATGGAGAGCTGGACACGAGTGAAAATGACAACAACAGCAACAATGAACAGACATATTCACTGTTAAGTATGGAGCTCTTCTGTGTGGGACTGGCATAGGCAAAGATACAGAGGGAAGACCTGGCAAATTGTGCAAGGTAGCAGATAGATTGGTTTATTTGAAGTGGAGAAGCTAGTCATGGGAGCCACCTGCTAGTGGCTGCTGGGGATCTAATTCTGACCCACAGAATAGATCCCTTCATGTGAGAGGATGATAACGATACAGGGAGACTGAGAAGCAGTTGCAGGCTTTCTGGGTTTTGCACTTAGGCATGGTCCTTAACTGAAATTATGTTGGGTGAAATATGCTTAGGAACATTTAAAAGTTCTTAAAACAATTATAAAGTGATTGGTTAGGCAGGTGTTATTTACTCTAGCTTTCAGAATAATTACTGTTTCACACGTTCAACTGACAATGTTCCCCTAAAGTAACTTGCTAACCTTCATTGTGCAAATCTTATGTCAATTCAACAATGGGGAATTAAAAAATGAAACCTATGTGAGCAATACTAAATACTAATACTAAATAGTATTATTCACATATATGGTAAATTAGTAATCATATTTACTATTTGTAAATATTCAATGCAAATAAATATGTGCTGACTGCTTATTTTCTGGGACTTGATGAATGTGTTTCATATGAATTAGTTATGGTTTCTATGACCACTTGTATAATGTGACCTTTTGGGTATACTGTAGTAGGTCTTTCTTTCATGTATAGGTTGTTGTAGATGATTTTTTCCCCTCATATGTCATGATTCTCTGTATAAAGATACATTTGCCTCTGAAAAATTTGTAACTGCAATTGCCATCCTTCCTCTGGGGAATGCAAATGAATTGAGAGTGCTTGCTAGGGAATACATGCCCATATTCACACATTTACATATAACTAGATTTATGATTGGGGCCTTTTCCCTCACCTTAAGATCTTCGCGTAAGTTTATTCACCCTCCCCTATGGAATAAGAATTCACATGTTTAGGGGGAAACTATACCCATGTTTATCAAAGGGCCTTTGATTCAAATATGAGAGAATAATCCAAAACTGTATAATCTTGGTATACATAAAGGTAGAACTCACTGGAAAGAATCAGGACTATATTAATTGGCTATTCTGCAAATTTTAGGTGGACTAGGTTGATGCATTGGGCAGAGTGCCATCTTGTATTCAGAAGAACCTAAGTTCAAATTCAGCCTCAGACACTAGCTGTAACCTGTTGAAGTGCTCTTATAAACAAAACAAACAAAAACATTTTCACATTGATCATGTCCAGAATAGTTGAAAAGAATACTGAAACAGACAAAAAGAATTCCTAGTCTATCACATACCCTCCCTGTGGTGTTCTGGTACTAAGGATTTTCTTTTTTTTTATTAAAGCTTTTTGTTTGTAAAACATATGTATAGGTAGTTCCCCAGCACTGATCTTTACAAAGCTTTCCATTACAAATTTTACCCCCAGTCCCCTCCCCTCCCCTACATGGCAGGAAGTCCACTACATGTTAATAATGTTGAAATACTGGCTAAGTTGTGCAAGAAAAATCCTATCTACAAAAAAAAAAAAAAGGAAACACAATGCAAGCAAACTTCAATAGAGAGCATGAAAATGT
>JAJPUD010026184.1:0-16783 GCA_023553655.1 Myrmecobius fasciatus
ACACACACACACACACACACACACACACACACACACACACACACACAAGGACTCAGGTCATTTTGCATTCTGGTAACAATAAAAATCATCAGCCACAGAACCTCCTTTTAGCCTTGAGCAATATTTTCTAAAACAAAACACATGCAACCTGCAGGACTTAAGTATTCAGTTATTGATTCACTGTAGTTTGCAAGGTAATGTTGAAGAAAATTAAATGTATAGAAGCTTGAAATGTGTTTTCTGTGACAGTGAATGGTGTGACCTGCATGAACTAAGGTAGGGCTTCTGGTCATGCTATAAAAACTAGTTAAGGAAGGATATTTAATTTGTTCTGGTACAAATACCCTAGTTAACTTCAACTGGAGTATTCTAAAAATAATATTATCATTTCACTCAAGATTAGATTAAGTGGATTTATAATTCCATAATCAGTGGAATTATAGGAATATATTCAGCTGTATGTGTAGAATTTTCAATTCAATTCAGTTCAATTCAGTCCATTGATGGCATCAATCCTATGTTTTTAAAAGCTAAGTCTGGTGAGTGCAAGCTTTGATAGATCTGATCAAACTAAAATGGTCTTGCCTCTTAGGTCTTTCCTAAAGGTCTAAGGGATAAACTACACGCTTGTTTTCTAGGAATCAGTTTAATTAAATTTGGAGTGGACTATTAGTAAGATGGCAAAATATAGAGGTCCCTGAAACTCTTGAAGTTTGAAGGGGCTTTAAAGAAGCCATCTAGTTCAATCGGCACAGATTCAAAAATTCATTCTAAAAGATACACAATTTGGCAACAACAAGATTATATGATGATCAATTCTGATGGAGACCGCCCTCTTCAACAATGAGATGACTCAGACCAGTTCCAATGATCTTGTGATGAAGAGAGAGGAGTGTAGGAACTGAGTATAGATCACAATCTAGCATTTTCACTTTTTTGTTGTTGTTTACTTGCATTTTATTTTCTTTCTCATTTTTTTTTCTGTTTGATTGGATTTTTCTTGTGTAGCAAGATAATTGTATAAATATGTATGCATATATTGGATTTAACATATATCTCCATCATGTTTAACATATATTGGATTACTTTACATCTAAAGGAGGAGGTGGAGAAAGTGGAGGGAAAATTGGAGCACAAGGTTTGGCAAGGTTTAATGCTGAAAAATTATATATCCATATGTTTTGAAAATAAAAAGCTTTAATAAAAAATATACAAGTGACCAGTCAGCCTTTATTTGAAGACCTCAAGTGACTGTGCAGAGAGAGGAAGTTCCACATCAATCAAATCATAGATCTTTGAAAAACTCAACTGACTTTTTTTTTTTCCTTTTTGCTGAGGCAATTGGGGTTAATTGACTTGCCCAGAGTCACACAGCTAGGGAATGTTAAGTGTCTGAGACCAAATTTGAACTCAGGTCCTCCTGACTTCAGCTTTGGTGCTGCTCTACGCACCGTGCCACCTAGCTGCCCCTACTGAAATTTTTCTTACAACTACTGGATAACCACCTTTAGACCTAAAACCTAAGTACTTTTTTCAGTCCATATTTTCATATTTGATTTCCCAAATATACACATAACTTTCATATATACATAAATGAATAAATAAATGTGTGTGGGTGTGTCTATATATTGTGTATGTGTGTGTATATACATCTATATATCTTATAATTTCATGGTTCAGGATGCGAAATGATTAAATTCTTGAAAAAATGGAAATTTGCACAAAATTTTATTAATTAGCATATTGCTTATTTAGCAAAACATGATGATATGACCTAAATATAGTAATCCCTTTATATGAATCATAGCTGAGAATCCAGATGGAAGCAAAAAAAGCCCCTGAGAAGTCAAAACAGAAGTCACAAAATCAATGTACTTTTGTAGTTTATTTGCTTTACTTATAAAGGAGATCCTCAGGGTTTATTTATTCTTTGTACACAATTTCACTATGACTGGTTGATTCTGGTTTTCTAGGCCACCACAGATTAGGAGAAGCACGTTAGAAGGGTATGGCATGGAAAATTGCTAGAAATAAGGAATAGACAGTAGGAAGAAATGAAAGTTGACAGCTTGATCATGAGAGAGGAGACAGAAAAACTATAAAAAGCAGACATGAGCATTTAAAAAAGCACTGCACTCTGAGGTCATTTATTGGGAAGGCAATATATGTGTGGGCAATGTGAGGATGTGTATATTAAAATTTCCAAAAGTATTACTATGTTACAGCATGCAACAATGATTGAGATTTGAAATCATATTCTTAAATCATCAATTTTTCTTAGCACAAGCTGTTGAAAAAGGAAAATTAAAGGTTCCTATAAAAACTGTTATCATTTTTAAAAAATTGGCACAGAAAGGATTAAGCTTCATTTATTTGGAAAATTCGCTTATGTGGAAAGCCTCTCTCCCTGATGATGCTAGATGAATGAGGTACCCCTCTAATGAGTTTTAAAATGTCAATAGTAAATTCAATAAGCTCTCAGCCCCACCATCAATACTTTTAGTCAGTTTCCTTTCACACTGGGGTCACCACACAATATTGTGCAGTGTCACAAAGAGAGACAAAACCAGCAGAGCCCCTAAATTCATTGAAGACATAATGGGGCCATTTGGGCCCCAAGTTTACCCTGGCTTTCTCTTCAAGAGAGTTTGATTACTTATGAGATCTATGGCAAACAGAGGGGGGGAAGGAGCAGATTTATAACGTCATCTTGTTTTTTAATAACATTAGGGATGCCATCCTATGACATAATCCTACAATAACTGAAGGACAACTTAGGAACTCAGTGGGAAGTTTTATATTTTTGGGCATGGAACATTTTGACTTGCAGAGGTCAGGTAGGAAAGGACCAGGGAAATGAGCCGGAGAGATGGTCAGAGAGTGAGTGTCAGCCAATCTAATTTTCTGTGTCAACTCTGAAAATTAGATAAACAATGACAAACCAGGCTTTTTAAATGAACTTGTCACTTCTGGTTTTCTTGATAAAGGGTAACATTTTTCAAGTCCCAGTGGCCCAAAAGGCAGATTAACCCTTGAGAGGGTAAAGCCCATTAGAAGGTTACATAAATGTTTAAGGTACCCCATTTGAAAATAAGAGACTTAGTTCAAACCTATAACCCTTAAAAAGAAAGTTAATTACCCTTGAAATTTAAATAATTTTCTCCTGACAATTAAGTGGACTCTGCCCAGAGCCAAGGGGCCTGGTATTCTGCTAGACTGTCACATCTCTTCCCAAATCTTGTTTCCCTGAAGCCTCCTCATTCCTCTCATCCCCTCAGTATTTTACTTTATTCTGGAAAAGTGAGTCTGCACCCTCACTTGAGCAATCCCAGCCAAGACTGGACTCTCAGCTGTTTGGTTCTTACTCACAATCATATGAAAGCAATTTTATCTCTGGCTCGGTTAGGAGGAAGCAGTGTTATCTAAGGATTCACCCAAATATTATTAATCAGGGAGTATAAATGCTACTTTTGCTGTTGATATTGTGAGTCTACCTTGTGGCCTTGACAGGTTCATTCCCATTAATAATACCCCTGATGCAAATCTGGCAAATGGGCATCAATGCTGCCAACAACTGTCCCTCATCATGTCAACGAAACTCAATTACTAAACTCCTACTTTATACGAAGCACTGGCCATTTAAGACAAAAATTAAGTGCCTGCCCTCCAGGAGCTTACATTTATCTGTATACAGGCAAATAAATACTAAATATACATACATACACTAACAACTGGTAGAATCATGAAGGGTTTATGAAGCAGAGATGAAGAGAGAGTAAATTCCAGGCCTGGGGGACAGCTAGAAAGCCAGGAAGTGAGAGAATATCATATCCTTGGAAGAGCCAGCTAACATGGCCTTCTGCTTGCTATAGAATACATGAAAAAAAATTGAAAGGTGAGTAGGAGCCACATTGCAGGAAAAGTACAGCCACACTTGGGCTCTTAGGAAATGAAATCAGGATGAAGAAAAAAGACAGATTCCATGTTGTGAGTCAGTAAACACTTACTAAGTCCTTACCAAGTGCTAGGGGATGCAAACTAAGACAAGACCAGTGCCTGTCTTCAAGGAGCCTATATTCTTTTGGAAGGGAAAATAAGTAGTGTGACTATGGGCACACTACTATCCCTCTTTGCCCTAGTTTCTTCATCTGTAAAATGAACTGGAGAAGGAAATGGCAAACCTTGACAGTATCTTTGCCATGGTCAGATTTGCATTTAGGAATATTAAATCACATGGAGAATCTATTGAACAGGGTAAAAAAAAATGGATGCAGGGAGACCAATTAGGAAGGTATTGCAATAGCGCAGGGAGATGCTGTTGAAAGGATATTCTATAGTGACCCAAGATACCAATGTGCTTATTTGGAGATAAAGGAGTAGGTTAATGGCTACTTAATGCCCAGGACAGCTTTTCTCATGTATTCAAAAAGTGTCTACACCATTCACTATCTCTTCTTTCTCTCTCTCTCTCCCTTCCTCCTTTCTATCCCTCTTTCTCTTATTACTTATTAATATTATTATTAATATAATTCAAAATTATATTAGTGAGGGCAATAATTCAAAAATATAATCTCAATGAATAGGGAAAATATATATTCTAAGGGATGACATTGTGAAGAGGAGATATTTAACTTTTGGTTCCTCCTTTCCATTGGTGTCTAGTTGCCTTCAGGTAGTCCAAAGTATCTCTCTTGGGTCTAACATTTCTCTCAGTAGAACTACCTCTGATATTACCTCTGTGTCAGGAAGAAAATAATCTGATTAATACATATTGTAGGTAGACAAGATCTGTTTAGTGCTCTTTTCTGCAGAAAACTGTATTGCCCAGTCTGTATATGTAGGTCTGGACTTGCATATTCTTAGATTTTTTTTTAATTTGTGTTGCATATATGAGTGGTTTCACATGCAATTTATCCTGCTGACAAAGACATATCAAAGGGAGTAAGGAAGCTGAAATTGGCTAGCACAGAATTAGGAATCTACCCACCATTCCTTAAGGACCCTTATCAACTGTCAAATTGCTTTTCCCTTGGGTCTGTGCCAGAGAAGCTCAATTTACTTTCTTTTAGAAATGAGAACGAGGAAAGCCTCACCTGGAATCAGGATTCAGTGTAACTAAAAATACAAAACAGAAAAAAAAGGAATCCCAACTGTTGCACTCACACACAGACTATTGACAAGATAGCAGTGCCCTCAGACAGCATTTCAAATACAGTTTATTAGTGTGTGATATGAAAAGGGTATTTTTATTGCATGATATAATGCAATGGGACCTTGGGCGCTCTGTGGAAAGACCTCACACTCAGAAGTGTAATGAACCCATAGTCCCAAAAACATTATACTGTACATTAACCTATCATTAATGGCACATTAGGGCTAGGGGCATTGCACGCTTGCTGGGCAGGGCTCCATCAGGACAGTATCGAGAAAACCATACAGTCTTCCCAGGCTTAAAACAAATAGAGAAAATAAATATTCCTGATGTCTACAGGCAGCTTTAAAGGAAGTTCAATCCCTGCTTTGCCTTGCAGTTTCTGAATCTGTCCTCTGAAAAGAGGAGAGGAAAGCCCAACAAAACAAAGGGGGGGGGAGCAAGTGAAGACTCAGTTGTCAGATGTGTCTACACTGGCATTTCAATACTTTAAAATTAAGGGTAGAAAAGATCTTTGAGAGAGTTAAGGCCTTGGAGGAAATCTATACTCTCTAGATTTATAGCTTATTTGGTCTAGAATGAGTTTCAGAGATCATTAGTCAAATCTTTTCATTTTACAGATAAGAAAAATGACTCTCATGATATGAGGTGTGACATATTAGCCAGAAGACTGGAATTAGGCAATATGGGTTCAAATCCCTGAGATTTATTACTTGTGTGACTTTGGGCAAATAAGGAATTCTCTCTGGATTTGTTCCTCATTTATAAATTGAGGAGGCTGGAGACCAAATGGTTAGTCTAAGGTCTCTTCCAGTACTAAATCCTGAGACTCTGTGACTCTAAGGGACTTAGAGAAGCCACTTGACTATTGAGGGACAGAACTTAGACTAGAATCTAAGCTACTTAACAACAGTAAGTGGACGTTTCATTTTAGACCTGATGGATGTAAAAAGTGAGAGTGAGGGCATAAGAATGGTTTTTGTTTGTTTGTGTTTGTGTTTGTGTTTGTTTTTAATCTTAGTCCCTTACCTCTCGTCTTATATAACAATCATCATAGGGGACAGATCCTCCCTTTCACAGCCACTTATTTCTCCTAGAGGTGTTCAGAACACCAGGAATTAAGGGGCACAATGCCATATTCCCATTGCTTTCATTACTGATGATCATCCTTCTGGTGATTATCCCTTCCCTCTTGATGAAGCCATGAAAGACTGTCCGAAACGTGGCCCATCACATCCTTTATTGAGGCAACTCTTCTCTTAAAGTTCCTAAAGCAATCTTATTGATCCATTAGTATTTAATGATCGACTCTGGGTTTCTCAGCTCATCTGCTTTTGAAAATGATAATCTCTCACATCTGGCATTGTCTGGCTCACCAAGCACCTTCCCATACATTGTCTCTTGGTCTCACAAAAGTCCTATGGAATAAGGGATGACGATTCCTCTCATTAAGGTCTTCAAGCTGAAGTTGAATGGCTACTTCCTGGAGGAGACTGTAGAAACAATTCCTATCAGCTGGCTATTGGACTAAATGATAGAGTTTCAACTCTTAGGTTTTATGAACCCATTGGACATGTGAGAGAAGGGAAGGTCAGAGAAATTCACTGATGCATTCTGGGTATACAACTATCCAGATAATTAGTCAAAAAACTTGATATTTAAACTCTGATCTAGTCTGATGGTCATCCTACTGCTTCTGCCAGGAAAACTTGGTAATCTACCTCCATTTTTGGATGTGGAAAGCTCAGTGTTCCTACTTGAATTCTCTAATACTAAGAGAGAGCACCTTCACTAAAGTCTTACTTTTGTTCAACAGTTAACAAGCATTTATTCTGCCTTCATAATCTATGCACCATGCTAAACACTGGCAATACGTATACAGGCAAAGAGAGATTGCTCCTGCTCTCAAGGAGGTAACATTCTAATAGGTAGGGATAACACATGGAAAGAAGCTGAAAAGAAAGTGGGAAGGACTTGGAATGGAGGCATAATAAAGTTCAGAGCACAGCCTGGAGAGAAATGGGGGGGGTGCTGGCGTGGAGATTCTGGGAGGAGCCAATCAATCAGCGGAGGACACTTTATTGTGGCATGGAGGAGATATTGTATCCTCAAAGGCTATACTAATGAAACAAGAACTCCAGGAGGTCCTATTAAGCTGGTATTGCTTCAAAGACAAGCCTGACAAGCCTACTGTCCAACCATCAACCTTGCTAAGTTTGTTGGGAGGACCAGAAGGCTGGTACTCAGGTGTTAATTTTTTTTTTTTTTGGACATAGCAATTCATGAAGGTATGAAAGCATGGTAATGTGTATTGGTGGAGGGGATACCCATATTAATGAAATAATAGATCTTTTAAATCAATCCATCAGCAACTATTTATTCATACAATACCATGTACATGGTATTGCACTAGCAGCTAGAAATACATTTACAAAGAAACACTTCCTACTTACACTATTAAATAATAATAAAAGGCAGTATGTTTGCAAAATGCTTTACAAATATTATCTCAAGATCTTCACAACAGCTTTGGCAGGTAGGTGCTCTTATTATTTTTATTTCATAGAAGAGGAAACTAAGACGCAGGTGAAATGATTTGTCCAGAGTTACCCAAATACCGAATGTTGGGTAAGAGCTCAGGTTTTCCTGAGACAGCATGGTGGAGTGGATAGAGAGCTACCCTTGGTTCAAGAGAGATCAGGATTCAAATCTTGCCTCTGAGACATATTGGTTGTGATCTGGTTCAATGGCTTAACCAGCCTCAGTCCAAGAGCTATATAATGCCCACAACACTCCCAAGTATGGTCTAAACTAGGATAAAATTTAAATAGGAAAAATCTAATAAATTAAAATACAATAAAATATTAATATTACATTTTAAAACTGTCAATATGTGGCCTGCGGGGATCCTCATGTAAGGACTAGAGGCCCCTGTTTCTATTTGAATGTAATACCACTGCTCCAGGTAACTCTTGAGTAACAGAGGCCAACCTGCATTTGCAGAAAGGTTTCTCATTTGGGAGTTCTCTACAATGATGAAATCATAGTCTGGTCCTTACTCCTGTCCTTTAAACAAGCTTTTCCTCAAACTAACCTTGGGAGCTAAGTAATATAAGTATTTTTACCCCAAAACAAGGCCTGGATACATAGTATAACCCACCTGGGGGTCCCCAGAGGCTTCAGATCTAAGACGTGTCTTATTCTTCTGGGACTTGGATGAAAGTCCTACAGAAAACAGACTGACTTTCTAGCACTTTCAGATCCCAGATGTCGTGTTCACCTCTCTTCTATTTCCTTCACCTGTAATTACTTCCCCTTCTGCTCCACCAACCTAAATCCTACCCATTTTTCAAGGCTTGGCTCAAATTCCATCTCCACCATCAAGCCTTCTCTGTTGAACCCTAACCCGTATTGATTTCCCCTCTCTTTGGATTTCTACAGCAGTTAGAACTAGGAAATTCATTTCCCATTCTCACCCGTGATTAGCTGCTATCATCTTAGTCTTCCGTGTCTCCTGTGGACAAGTCTTATCTCTCTCCATGTAGTTTCCTGGCTTGAATTCCAGCACCATCACTTATGGATGAGGAGTGTGACTGTAGATAAATCATTTAACCTCTCCAGGCTACAGTTTCCTCAGCTGTAAATTAAAGGGCTTGGTTGGTGACCTCAGAGCCCTGTCTGGGTCTAGGTGGCAATTACCACGAGACCAGAGCTTTAGAGCTGGAGTGGACCTCAGACAGCATCTAGACCAGCCCTATTTTACAGATGAGGGAAAACGCATCCCAGCAAGGGGAAGTATTTTGGTCAAGGCTGCAGAAGTTGTAAGTGACGGGCTAGGATTTGTATCCATGTCCGCCAACTCCAAATCTTGTACTCTTTCTGGTACTCTGTGATGACCTTCTATTTTCGCCTTGGATTCTAAGGAATAATCAGTACAGAACTGGAATTGGAGTCAGGAGGCCCTTGAATTTATAAATATAAATGCTATTATTCTAATATATACATGGATAAGTTATATAATATAAATGCTTCTATTCTAACTATAGATACATATGAAACACACATAACAGAAATGCTCCTATTCTAATGATATAAAATAACCACAGGAATGTTTTAAATATCAAATGAGGTAACAAATGTCAGGCACTTTGCTATCTTAGAGTTCTCCTTAGCTTTGGTTATCATCATCATTGCATTATTGCATGTGGTTTGTTGTTGTCTTTCAATTACTAAGAGCACCAGTGACTTTGTGGGGAGATGTCTTGACTTTTTCATGAACTGGACTAAAGTGGGGCAGAGTGGCACAAACCCACCAACCATACTCTATCAATACTATTGTACTGTTGGGAGAGGTAAGAATAGCTGCCTTCCAAATAATGATCAGAGACCATGGCTTTAGAGTAGGAAAGAAGGTGCTTTGCACACTCAAGCATGCCCAAAAAATTGTACTGAATTGTCAAACTGCCTGGAAGGACTCACACTAAATTAAACATTTTTATATTTTGGGAAGAGAGGAAGTCTAGAAACTTCAGGGCAACTTGCTTGGCTACTGAGGTCTAAACATATGAAAATAAAGTTGTTGGGTTTTTTTTCAACTATATGAATCTATTTCATAACTGAACAGCTTTCAGATCCAGGTATGGGCACCCTGCCTTGATTGCCCAACTTCCTTTCTTCCATCAAAAGGACATATTTAGAAATCATCCAAGAATATTTGCCATATTTCCACTTTTGCACTGTGGTCTGATCCGATCTTTTATTTGCTACACAAAATTTGTTCTGTGCTTCTTCCTTCCTGTCATGTTTACAGTTAAATCTAGTTATTTTCAGATAAAAGACTTTCCACCATTGTTTTAAAATGTTAGATTTTATTTGTCCTAGGGTCTGCTAACATACACTGTAATTAAAATGTTGATTAGTAAACGGTTTAAATATATGACAGACAATGCAGTTAAAGCCTACAGTTAGGTCAATATGTGATTTAGATTTGCCATTTAAAAACTCTCATTTAAATTTTGCATACATTAATCACTACCATACTTCAATGTTCTGATATCCACCTGACTACAATATTAAAATAAAACTTGCTGCCCCAGGGAAATCCTACTTATTCTTAATTGTTTCGAGGCTTTGATGGGCTTTTAATCTAAGATTAATTTATGCAATTTTAAATAACTCTTCTTATGATTAATAAGCTTGAAAATTAAAAGGAGTCTAAAGCAATTATAATGAGCATTTGGTCATAACCTCATTAGGAGAAGGAGTGAAGGATACAGCTCTGGAATTCTTACAAGACTACAATTTAAGGTTACTTTTCGAGAAGTCAAACATAGTTCCTGAAATTGCAAAGGCAGGTTAGCAAAGGTCAGTGTTAAAATGATGGCTAACTAGATTAGCATACTAATGATTTTCCCCAATAGTGACAGAAAGGACACTGGAAAGAAGATACAGAAAGAAAGATAAATGAACTGTGCTGGAAAAAAAAAAAGCTACAAACTTAGAACCAAGTTTTTTTTTTCTTTTTTTTTTTAATTTTTGGACAGAGATTTACATGAAATTTTAGGAAAGACCTTGGGGCTATGAGCTCTCCACTAAAAAAACCAGCCTATGGCAGAAAATTTGATTCCATCTATACTAGGACAGAGATGAAGTTAAATGTGATTTTCTTTTCATTATGTCTATAATTATTTATAGTTATCACATTGCTTCCGTGCCAAGGAAGCTATAGTGGCTTCTGAGTATATCAAAGTCAAACTCTTCCCTGCCTTGTAAAGCTTTCCATGACAAGGCCCTTTCTGAAACTAGCTAAGGTTATTTTATTAAAATCATATACTTAGAATTGGAAAGGATATTAAAAGTCATCTAATCCAATGCCTTCATATTATAGATTAGGAAAAAGGCCCAAAGTGGTTAAGTGATTTTCTCAGTTACAAAAGGGAAGAGCTGGGATTCAAACTCAAGCTCTCTGGCTTTTAAATTCAGTGCTTTCCCCATCCACATCAAGCTCGTTTTGGCCCAGTTAGGCTCATCTTCTTATTGTCCATTCTCAGGGGCATCCTTTCATAATAGAAAGGCTCAAGTCTCTTCTTTCAGTTTCCAACAGCTAGCTGTTTACTATCCAAGGTCAGATTTCTCTGAATTTTCCCTTGACTGCTCTAAACCATACAGATCTTTCACTAATTCCCAATGCACTTCTAGTTAGAAATGCCTAGTTTCAATACTTGTATTCTAGTTGTTTTAGATAGTTATTTCCTCAGCTAGATTATAAGCTCCTTGTGGGCTAATGCTTGTTTTGTAGCTGTCATGGGACTTCTTCAGTACCTGATGATTAACTGGTCATTGGTTTTATAATAATGGTCCCAAGTTCTTCACATTTGTAGACTTTTTGTCTAGGGGTCAGTCATAGAAAGTTATGACTGTTGGGAAATTGTCTGTTAACACTCACTCTCCTATTTCTCCTTCCTCAGAAATGAAATAATATGCATTGCAACGCAAGAAACTCCTCAAATATAAAACCAAGATGCTAATAGATTTAAGGTACAATGTACTTTATTAAAACTAGAATCATCCAGGGTGGTAACAATGTAGGGCTAGGAAAAATAAAAATGTTCATTATTTTTTGCTATTCTTTTTTTTGGGAAATGGAGAGGAAGAGAGGGAATAAAGACAACTATGCTGATGAAAACATTTTCAAAATTTGTATTTGAGAAGTCAACATCAAAACAATCATACTTTTTGATGTGGTTGCTGGCAAGAGTCTGAATTACACTAACATTGAACCCTGTTGTCTGTGCCTGCTTTTGGGTGTTGCTGCTTACAGTGTTCCTTGTCTGGTGGACTATACATGAACATACACACTTTTACATTTCTCCTAAGGTCTCTTGAGATCTGGAGCTTTGCTTGAATAAAGCTACATCACTAGGAAATGGCTCATTTCTGTAACTGCCAACCTAAGGGCATTACAAGAGTTTCTTTGGCAGGAAGGTGATGTGATCACAGAACTTCAAAGTCTTGAAAGCCTAGCCATCAGCAAGGCCTTCTTTACCTGCAGTGCTGCTTCAAGAATTTATTACAGCATCAACTGCCCCCAGCTCTACCTCAGGTAGTTAAATAATAGACCAAATGCTAACTCTTGGTAAATGATTCCTCCTCCTCTCAATCTACTCCTGCTCCCTGTAGAAATTATTTCACTGCGGCACAGATCAGGAAGAAAGGGAAGCTACTGACGGTCTATCCTGTGTCTCCAATATCATCACCAATGCTCCAAGAGAGACAATTATGAGGAGAATGGCAAAAGGAAAAAAGGATGACTACAGAAAAGTCCCTCAGACATGGTGACTGCTTTCTCTCTTGGGAGTCTGGTTTTTGAAGTATAAGAAACATTTCTGGTCCAGATGAACTTAAAAAAAAAATCCCTGCACATTCAAACCACCATAAATAAACATATATTTGAATATGAATTAAATTAGAATTCTTGTCTTTCTCATCAATGTAAATTCATTTTTGCATACAAGATAATTGTTTTGTAAGAAAAAAAAAAACTTTTGGCTACCAAGGAATGAGATACTTCCTGAGTTTATCTGTAGATCTAAACCACACGGATCTTATATTTGGGTGGATAGGCAGGGGGTCCATAGGCTGGGAAGTGGCCCCGTGGCTGGTGTGTGAAGGGTTGTCCAGTAACCGAAGGACTAGACTTGTTCGGTTTGACCCCTAAAGGGAAAACTAGGAGCCAAAGGTGCAAGAGGCAAGGAAGCAAATTCAGATTCACTGTAAGAGTTTCCTAATAAGTAAGGGCTGGCCACTAGGAAGCCGCTGCCCTCCTTGGAGGTCTTCAAGCAGAGGCTGGGGGCTCCCTTTTTGGATATGTCATATGGAAGGGAGTCCTTTTGTGTGGGGGCTAGACCAGTCTAGTTTTGTGATACATGTGGAGGAAGATTGTCACTGCTTTACCTTCCCTTTAAGGATGTCTGTCTGAATGTGTGTGTGTGTGTGTGTGTGTGTGCGCGCCTGTGTACTATACCAGTGCCCTTATGGAGAGAGGGGATAGAGAGCTGGGCCTGGTCAGGAGGACCTACGTTCAAATCCTGTTTAAGACACTAGCTATGTGACTCTGGACAAGTCCTTTAATCTCTGTTTGCCTTAATCTACTGGAGAAGGAAATGGCAAAACATTACAGGTTTTTTTTTGTTTTTTTTTTTTTTAAACAAAACCAAAACCAAACCAAACAAAAAACACCTCTACTAATGGGGCCAAAAAGAGTAGGATGCGACTGAATCACGTATATTTATATACACCCCCCGCCCCCCGACATATTTTATTTACACACACACACACACACACACACACACACACACACACACACACACACGGCCAAATACAAATGTTGCCTACCATGATGTAGATGGTAGGTGCTTATTAAGTGTTTACAAATACCAAACATTTTCTCTCTTTCTAATTACATATCCCATAGTATGTGAAAAGGATAGTAAAATTGATTTGTTGGTTTTCACTAACCAGGGCTACAGACATTTCTCCTTTCTCCCTCATGTAACCCAGTTTCTAAGTGACAGGGTGAGCCAGCCTGTTGAGCAAAATCAGAATGGGCTGCTTTTTCAAGGCCAGGTTCTTGGGAACCCAAGAATATCCACAGAGCATCCTCTCCCAGTAGTTTTGGTCTAGAATGCTCAGGAACCCCCAAAATGTGTATTCCTGAACTGCTGCTCCCCACTTGGTTGGGAGTTAGAGGAAGAACATTCATTCCAGAGGCAAGGCCATAGTTTTTTTTTTCCTTCCTTAAAAAAATCATGTTTAATTTAAAAATTAGAAACTGGAGCAGGCTGTGAGCACAGGGGTTGATTGAAACAAAATTTAAATTCCTGTCAAGCCCATTTAAACACGGGGGCCCTTCATAGACAATTAGCTGCTCCCTGTGAATGCTGAATAAACTCAGGCCTGGTCACTGTTAGAAGAGAGAAACCTACTGTGAGGCACTGAAAAAAAATTAACTAAAATCAGGCTGTATGAAATATCTAGCTTTCCAGTTGATCACGGGGGCCTGGAAAGTGTAAACAAGACAAAAATCGATTCCTTAGTGCCCTCAAATCAATCCCCCAAAATGGTTGGGGCATCTGTTTCTGCTAAATTTTGTTTACTCGGGCAGATTTGCTGTAATTGCAGTTGTTTATCTCCCATTGTCCCCGGGGCCCTAATCTCCCGATTACTAATACTTAACACTCATTTCACATCTAAAGCTACTTCTAATCCTCAACAGGTTTGGGGGGCTCTTAAAATTATTGAAACCACGGAGACAGGAGACACAGCCTCTTTGTGAAAGGAACATTTTCTTATCTACTACCAGCTGGGTCCAATCATCACCAGGGATGGCTACAACAAAGGTGCTAAAAGGCTCTTTCACAATGACTGCTGCTCTACTGGGGATTCAGTGGATAAAAAAGAGCTTTGATGGAAAAATCTGAACAAGAGGCTAGAGCAGTCCAGCCAAATAAAGTTACTGTCATAATCAAATGCTGTCAATCACAATGAAAATCCAATTAAAAATGTTGCAGCACGACCCTCTTAAGTGGAAAAATGTCCCCTATTTATACACATTTTTTGTCAGCTCCATGCTAATTCTACAATTGGAAAAGTACTAGTATTAATTGATTTTTTTTCCAACTTAAAAAAGAAACAACAACAAACCTAGGAGCTTTCTGAGGAATTGAGGTTACATACAACATGTTAGTATACAATTAAGAGTTAATCAAGGCTACCTTTGAAAATTCCATTTTTATTCGCATCAAGGGAACCTTAACATAAATGGTACCCATTCAGCTACTTCTGAGCTGGAGTTGGTGATCATTCATATTTTAAGAGCAGAGACAAGAAAGAAAAAAGAAGAAAGTAATATAGGTTCCAGCAAACGTCTAATTCATAATAATAGCAGTCATTAATTCTGAACCTAATATTTAAGTCTATCTTGAAAATTAGAGAAGCAAAGGTTCAGGTATCTTCAGTCCTTTTTTCTATCCTCTAAATGGTCAACCAAATCTCCAATTGTCTGTACACACAGTTTGGACCCCACAAATAATTAGGTATTGACAAAAGGTCTCTCTAAAACTGCTCAGTCCACTATCCCCAAAGGTCTCTCTAAAAACTGCTACAAATTAAAAAGCAAACAACCCATTATACAAATCCAGCTGGTACAACTGTAAATAGGAGGTTTCTAATAATTTTCTCTAGCTCTTGAAATTCCTGGTTAGAAGCATTAATAATTGATAAGAATTGCATCTATTTATTGATAAGCACTTACACTAAAACAACTTTGCTACCTTCAACAACAATTCCCAAATCCCAGATTACTTGGTCCCTGGATCTTTTTGTTTTTACTCTCACAGCTAGTTGTGTGTAAATGTATAACTCTTGGTGACTGTCAACCCAACAATCATTCCAGAAGACATAGAAGAGACTGTACATTTGATGTGCTGCTAGAAACAGAAGATCATACCTTTTCCTTCTCCCTCCCTAACCTCACCAATGTGATAGCAGAAAAGGGAGCTTGGGAAGCCAGTCCATTAATCTAACTTTCTAATGATACTGATGGCAAGCTATCCTTCTCTGAGTCTTAGTTTTCAATAACTTCTGAATTTGATGGTTGTAGTGCGTCCCATTTCTAAATTAAAAAACTAGTCAAGTGACCGACAATTTATGATCCTGTGTAAGCCAAATGCTTAAAGAATTCTTTCTGG
Source organism: Myrmecobius fasciatus (assembly GCA_023553655.1). Classification (NCBI taxonomy): domain Eukaryota; kingdom Metazoa; phylum Chordata; class Mammalia; order Dasyuromorphia; family Myrmecobiidae; genus Myrmecobius; species Myrmecobius fasciatus. Next base: position 15,901 of record JAJPUD010026184.1, read on the forward strand.
AACAGATCTGAGAATGTATCCATATAACAATGGATGAGATTGCTGATCAGGCAATAGAAATAACCAAACTATTTATTGAGTAGATCCATTATGTTTCCAAGACTATGCCAGGAATTGTGGGGAATCTATGATCAATATACCCTCAAAAGATCAAGGCCCTGTCTTTAAGAAGTTTACTTAGTTAGGGAGATGACAATGATGGACAATATACAGTTGAGTGATAAGTTAGGTGGCAGAGACAGTGTTAACAGGAATTCAGACTTAAGCTGTATATAAGTGTGAGTTGGAAGCAATGGAGGTTAAAAGGAAGTATATGGGTAACAATTGGGTAGGGGTAAAATTTAGAAAGAAATAGGGGACAGACAGAAGAGGGTAGACATTTCCAGTGAGTTCAGCCAAGGATCAAGTTATATAAGTAAATCAAATTTAAAAAGTAAATATGTAAGGTTATTCCAAGAATATACTTTATTCTCATGGAGGATTTGGTATAATGTTGATGGAAAACAGTCTGATTTTTAAAATATGTGACAAATGACTATACTATTGCTGGATTACAAAATTACAAAGAAGGCAGCTTGGCATAGTGTAGCATGGGTTCTAGACCTAGGTCTGCTTTTAACTCTTAGTGTGACCCTGGCCAAATCCTTTTAATCACTCTGGACCTCATTGATCTCTCCCTTGTCAAATGATGGAAATTCCTCAGGTGATCCTTGGTCTCCTCCACCTCTAAGACTTTGTGAGTGTAAATCTCATTTCAGTTTGTCTGATGGGGGTGGAACAATAGTTTAGAGAAAGGGTGACCTTAGCTACCCAACAAAGAAGGCAGAGTCCAAGCAGCAGCAGCAGCAGCAGCAGCAGCAGCAGCAGCAGCAGCAGCAGCAGC